>QLPG01003933.1:0-18669 GCA_003314385.1 Gomphus sp. MG54
ACCTGGCTTGACTGTACGACGAGTAACTGTGGTTCTACTCCTAAATAGGAAAGTACGCTGGGCGCTTAACCTTCCGGTTCAGCACGAGGCAAAGATATTCGAGTGTAGCCTAGAGGCTAGTGTGATGGGGAAAATATTTCTTGTATCCGTTGTTAACTACTTGTAACTACAGTTTGTTTTATACACATGTATCCCATGATGTAACTATAATCTGTAGTTAGTGAAAACTGTGGAGCATATGCAGGGCCGGCCCATTGTGGACTGCCCCGATGGAATCTTCATTGAGATATGACACCTGTCAGTGGTGCCATTTGAATAGAAATGCTTCTCCCTTTGTTCCCTTCTTGTGCACAACAAATATCTCCTTCCTGAGCCATGTCCCATGTCCTCCCCTCCTGTCTTTCTGTCAGCTGTCCTCGGTGGCAGCATATATGCGCCCCGGATTCACTATCTCTCGTTCCTCTGCATGTGAGTGCATTCCCCTATATCCCCTGTATGTCCTCCTATTCGTTTCCCTGCTTCCCCTTCTGTATCTCATTCAATAACTGCTCTTCTGGATCATGGGGCTAGCTAGGTATGAGGCCGGGTACATAGAATTACACAAAATATTTCCCTAAATTCCTGTAAATATTCGTACAGTTTCTTCATGATGTATAGAACTTCGGTGCAGAGTTGCACATTGATCTGGGAGTGATTGGGGGAGATATTGCAGCTTTAGTGTAGGAAATGTATACAATGCCACTCAATAATATTTCGTCACAACATATACTGCCCAATACCCAGTCAATCAATGGATTGTAGCGGGTGAGCCAGTTGTGTCCGAGGACTGCCGAGCAACTAGAATCCAACGGAGTTACATAGAACATAATGGTGTGTTGCTCCCCTGTTGGGAAGCAAACGCGGAGGTCGATGGCTTTTCAAATTACAAAGTTGGAGGAGCCATTGAAGAGTCGTAGTGGAATCGGAGTGATGTCGTAGGTTTGGAGTTGATGCTTTGTAGCATAGTCGGAGTCCAGGAAGCAGTGAGTTGATCCTGAGTCTATTAGAGTACCAATATAGGTGGTTTCAAGGTGGAGATGGATGGTCAAGGAGTTTGGACTGGAAAGAGCAGATGCGTTGACTCTCATCTCCATTGGTGCATCATTGGGTTTAGCGCAGCCCCTAACTGATGCTGGAGTTGAAGGGCTGCTCAGAGATTTTTTGACTCTAAGGTATCTTCTACTTCAGAGATCGTTGCCTCGGTCGTGCTTTCTACGATAGTAGTTGCATGTCCTTTGGTGGCGGTAGAGGTTGACTTGGGACATTCCTTTGCTATGTGACCGGTTCTTCCACAGAACAGGCAGAGGTTGTGCTTGAAATGGCATTGTCGTTCTTGAGGCGTGAGTTTGCCATCTTTGCCGAGTTTTGTGCTCATGTCTGAGGTTGTCTTATTTGGGGTCTGGCTGGGGTTCGGAGGTCTGGTGCTCGTACTTGCGATCGGAGCTGTAGGTGCCCTGTTTCTGTCATATGGACATTCAGGGGCTTTGGACGTGGAGGCTTCCCGAGACATTTCGGAGCATCTTTCCCAGTAACTGTCAAGTACCGTACCGAGACACGTCTATTCGGCAATGCTGACCGAGCAATCACCCCATATTCACAACCAAGTACCCGCGTTGCATGCATGACACTTGGTACACCGGTTTCGGCTCAGCACGTCCACCATTCACACTCCCTGTCCCCACCCCTCGACCCTTCTCACCTCGGGACTTCCTGTCCTTGTACTATCCTCGGTTACAAGCCTTGTCTTATAGTCTGGCACCTCCTATTGTCCTATCCTTGGACACATTCTATTATCCTATCTTTTATTGTTTTATCCCCGCGTTGCATTCCTTATTCTAATTTTATTTGTTGTGGACAATAACCATATGCTCTGCATACCTTATTGTTCCACATTCCTTATTCCACATGTCGCTTCTTAACCTATATAAGTAGGACATGCATGTACATATTTCCTCATTCTGGGTATTGACTAGGCTTAGGCCCTTCTACCTTCTTCTCTTCTGTTAAGTCCTCGACTCGGGCCAGCATCCTCAGCATCCCCCCGAGTATCTGTCTGTTGCAAATACAGTGGCATGCACGGCAAGTAGGGTGCAATGCATGAGTATGTTGAAGCCAACGCCACTACCCTTGGCCTGCAGGACTTGGCCATAGTCCGCCCAACCTTTCGACAACACCCCTCGGCAGTACCGAAGTCTGTCAGTACCCGATGCTTGACAGTAACAGGAGTCAATTGACTGAGATAGTCGTCGTAGTTGTAGTAGGGAGTCGGGCTTTCCTATGTGGGCGATTTCATCTTTGATCCTATTGGGTAGGCCATTGTAGTATTGACAACAGAGTGCGGAGTCTCCCCACTGAACGCGAACGGCAAGCCTGTTGAATTCCACCAGGTACTTTGTGATGCGTTGGTTGTCGCGCATTCGGAGGGCTTCGAGGTCAGCTTTGGCCTCTCCTTCTGGATCGTGGGGGCCGAAGTTGGCTTTGAGTTCAGAGACGAATTCCTGGTAATTGTAGAGCCAGTAAGGGTCTTCTTCAGAGGAGAGACCGGGTTCGAAGTAGTCCAAGGCAGTGCCAGTTAGGTACAATAGTACATAGGTTACTTTGGCACTGTCGGAATCAAAGGTGTCAGGATGGTCTCGAAAGTTTAAGGTACACTGCACCAAGAACGGCTGTAGCTTCTTGGTGTTGGAGCCATCGAAGGGGTCGGGGTCTCAAATCTTGGTCCAAGCTGATGATTTCTTTGAGCCGGACAGATGTTTGGCTAACATGGTGATGGCCTCTGCCAAGTTAGCTTCAGCATTGGTGTTGTCCGAGGGTGGCATTGGGTTCTCTAGGAGGGGGTTTGACGAGTGTTTGGATGGTGGGTCTGGGGCTGGTGGAGGGTTTGCTGGCATATGGATGTCGGGTTCTGTAGCAGATAAGTTTGGGGTTAGGGATGCGCGGCATACCAAAGCTTCCGTAAGTCTTTGAACGGCTCTTATTTGTTCGCTGCATCTTATAGACAATCAGGAGTGTGAGTTCGAATATACTGTTAGCGTCCGAGTTCGCATCAGGTCTGAGCTGACGTAAGTCGGTCCGAGTCGTGTGTTCGGAGTCGTAAGGACTTGGCTTCAACTTTGATGTTACACCCTCCTCGATCGTCAGTCCTTTATTTCGGAGGTTCGGAGAAGATAAGTTTTTGGAGTTCAAGAGTGAGTGGGAATACAAGTCGATATTCGAACTAAGGTATAGTACAGAAGCCTGGAGGTATTTATACATGTGATCCTTATTGTAACTAATTAGGAATGATCAAGAGAACAACAAGACGAACGAAAATGGAGTACAAGAAGAATATACATTGGTGTTACAATAAGACTATTGTTTGACGAAAAAGGAAGATGTTCGAGAATAACGATGCTGGTTGGGCTCGGAGGTGGCATTGTAGGTTTGGACTTGGTTTGGAGTAGGGTTCCTTCGTAGCGCCCTATGTCGGATGTCCGGGATGTCGGAGTTATATCGCAGATATAACACAAGGCTATGTATGAACGAAAATAGAATGTGAACGGAATATGGTGTGATGTGACAGGGACATGACCTTGATGAGATGCCAATGTGTCACGCTGACTAAGACTTGGACTTTGACTTTGGACTTGAATACAATAGTCTAGATGTTTCTAGACTAGTCTTGACTTGGATTTGTAGACTGGACTTGGGCTTTAACTTGAGAACTTGTTATAACAGAGGTGAGCCAGAGGCCTTTATATACAAAAACCAAGCAATGATGCAAAATGATGTGAGAGGTTGGCTATGTCAGTTGAATGACAAAGCATGAGAACAAAGTATACAAAAGAGAAAACTATGGAGAAACTCTGGAGAAATAGTATAGCATCGAGGCTGCGTGAATAGGGGCTAGGGGCTATGATAGGGGGAGACTCACCAAAAAGGTAAGGATGATGAGTAACAACGAGAAAAGACTAACAGAATAGGAAACAGGTCTGAGTCATGCAAAGAAAAGGGGAAACTGTCAAGTACATGTACCGAGAACCGTCCACTCAGCAATGCCGACCGAGCAACCATTCTATATCCACGACCAAGTGCCCATGCTGTATGCATAACACTTGGTATGCCGGTCTCGGCTAGTTACATCCGCCATCCACAACTCCTTATCCTCACCCTTTGGTCCGTCTCGTCTCAGGACCTCCTGTCCTTGTATTATCCTCGGTCATGACTCCATTGTTTTATACTCAGCCACTCCCTATTGTCCTATTCTTGGCCACGTTTCTATTATCTTATCCCTTATTGTTTTATCCCCATTTTGCATCCCTTCATTCTAATTTTACTTGTTGTAGACAATAACCACATGCTCTGCATACCTTGTTGTCTCACATTCCTTATTCCACATGTCGCTTCTTAACCAATATAAGTAGGGCATGCATGTACATATTTCCTCATTCTGGGTATCGACTAGGCTTAGGTCCTTCTACCTTCTTCCCCTCTGTAAAGTCCTTGACTCGGGCTGGCATCACCAGCATCCTCCCGAGTACCTGCCTGTTGCAAAACCAGTGGCATGCACAGCAAGTAGGGCACAATGCACGAGTATGTTGAAGCCAATGCCACTACTCTTGGCCTGCAGGACTTGGCCATAGTCCACCTGGTCCTTCAACAACACCCCTTGGCAGTACCGAGGTCCGTCAGTACCCGACGCTTGACAGAAGCATATAAAAGAAACAATAAGGAAGTCCACCAATAAACATCAAACAACCTTGTCTACTACTCCTGAGGGGCCTTAGAATGAGTCAGGGGACTGAGTCATCTCGGAGTATTTCCAGGTCACAGGCAACATATCTTCCACAATTTCTCCAGTATCCAATCCAAGGATAGGGGTCTGGGAGTAGGAGGACTAATGGGTATACAGTCGTGCACTCTCATTTTGTGTTTAAGAGTGAGTCGAATGGAGTGGGTGGGATAATCAGGATGGGATGGGATGGTGCCCTGAACTCTGCCTCGTATTCCACTCTACTCCTATCATGATATGCTGGTCTAGACGTCATTCCAAGAAATATGTATGGTTCTTTACTTTCTGGGAAATAGACAGCATCTCCTATTGCATATGACTGAGTGTAGATTGGATGGGATCATCTTCTGAGTGAGAAATGTGCTGGTGGGGGTACATGAAGATAATGATATGTTAATGGTTCTGCCTGGATATGTGTGTCCTGGGTGTTGTAGCGTTGCATGGGAATGAGCTCTGAAGAAGACATGATGACAAATTGGGAGTCTGAAGATCGGAGTACTGAATAGAATGGTTGGCTGTGTGATGTGGTGACAGTGAAGGTGATATGGGATGAGTGCCGTCAGAGTCTGATTTGGAACATGGTTGAGATTGGTTGCTTTACTGTCACTATACGGTCATTGGACTGGCTTGAGCGTGGCATAATATTTTCCTTAACAAAAGTGTTCGCTTTTGCAGCACATAGTTCATATGTATGCTTTCTATTATATTTTGATATGTTTTTCTCCCCCAATCCCTTGTATAAAATATTTTCCTTCATGATGTCATATGTGCATTATTTTCTCATGTAACCTTGTCTCTCTGAGTTTCTTTAGCATGTAACATGGGTGTTTACCTGGCAGTAGAAGAAGTGATCTGTCAGGGGACTACCAGTTATTTCCCCTTTTCCTTCCTTTTCTTCCTTTTATTTCCTTTGTTTCCCTTACTTCCCTTGCCTGGTTATTTCCCTAATCATTTCCTTATCCTTCTTCTTCATCTTTATATTGTAGTCCCTTTTCCCTTGTCTCCTTTTATCTTCTTTGCTGGCTGTGACAGACTTGTTGTGTCACAGTTGCAGTAGCTATATAGTCGCTGCTTAGGTAAGGGGGTCCTTTGTTTGTTCTCTTCTGGACCTCCCTGCCAGTGTCTGGTAGTGCCTGTGGGTAAACTTAGGGTTCGAGTCCCTGGGTTAGGCCTTGGGTAGGTCACAGGGCTGGGTGGTGTCCCGCTGTTGGTCTCCCAGCAGGTACTGGAATCAGTACCCAAGTAGGTTGCCCTTACATTAGAACAACCCACTAATAGAGGACCGAGAGCTTGGGTCTTGTACTTCCACCGGCGAGTCAAATTTCCTCGAATGAGTTGTCGGATCCCTATACCTCCTTCCTCCTTCTCGGCTTCCTCATGCCATCTGGGTGGAAGTCCAGCATCATACTTGTACTTACTGAAGGAATGGTCATAGCTGGACAGCTCGGTGAGCAAGAGAGTGGACTGCTTTGGGTGACACTATAAATCGCTGTGTAACCTGCAGTAGGGTGCACCGTCCACTGAAGGCCAAGGTGACACCATAAACCATTTTCCAACCTCAACCTCTTTAATACTCCTCTTCTATTTGCTGTCCTAGCATTCCTACATGCCGAGAAACCCCTAATATGCTACTCTACAATCCGTACAACCATCTCACAACTGCCTTCTTAATCCCAACTACCTTCGCACTTCATCCCAACCGACACCACCTCACCCTACAGCGTGACCCTCTCATTTCCTCTCGGCCTGCTAGATGGGCAAACACCGCTGACGTGGCCCATGACAATGCCACGTCACACACTCACTGTTGACAGTGATCAGCCTTGGAGGCTTGCAACAGGCCTCCACCTTTCCATAAGGCATGCTAGACATGTTTTCTCTATTCCGGTATCCCAAGAGCATGCCCCACCCGACGATGATGCCGAGGCTGTTGCATCTGGGGCCTCTGCCATGCACTGTCTGGCACGTGTGATGTATACCCCAGCGAGGCCCACACCTGGAACCATCCAACAATCCTGAAGCGGTCTCCCCGAAATCGATCCCGACTGCTATGTTGGCTGAGTGATGCCACCTGTATGCTGTCTGCACCATCCCTTGTGGAGACCCCACATGGCCTCATGTGGATTGCACCTGCAGCTTTCGTGGGCAGTCTATATGCCCTCTCCCTTCTCGGTGTAATGTCCTTGCATGACCACCATGCATCCCGAATGCCAAGCTCAACGAGCAAGCTGTCTGCCATGTCAGCCTCACCATCGACCCCACATTGCCATGCTGACAAGAGTGGAGATCATTCAACAATCTTCACGTCCTCTTGCATATCCTTATGCACATCTGGTGCAGGGAAGGCCCTCATGAAACCCAAGCTGCCTGTTCACTGGCCACTCCGTGATGCAACACTATTGCCACCTGGTTCTGGTGAGCTCATAGCCATCCCCCACCACTGCATTCGTCGAGCCATGTCACCCACGCCCTTGCGATGCCTGTACACTCACCTACCGTCGATCCTGTCACTTTGTGCCACCGCTGGTTCTGAGGATGCATCGAGGACTCGCAGCTGCCCATTGTGTACCATCGCCATCCCATTACAAGTGACGTGCACTCGTAGACATATGCAGCCATTTCCCCACCCAATTCATGTGTGCGGACTACATACATGCATGGGTCATATACATAGTGGCCGAAAACTATGTGCAGATGGTAGGCCTCAGGCATACTGAGATTTATGGCTCCCTTGCATACTGCTCGCTCCACCTGTGGAACTCAACTCCCCTGAATAGGCCCCAGCGCGTGTCCATGCAGGTCTGTGCAGTTCAGGGAGTACATGCTCAGCGATTCCATTCGTGCCAATACTCGAGCACCCATCCGTGACTCTTCCAAGATGATGCACATATCCTCAAACGAGCCGTGACAATGCCATCCAAGTTGCCCGCTCGCCTCCCTTTGGCAGCACCTGCACCTGTGCTCCCAGGCCAGCAGCCCCGAGGGGACTCCTTAGTCATTTGCTGGCGTCGACACTGGCCTGCAGCCCCATCTCGTTTGCCATCATCATCGATAACGCCGCCGGTCATCCTCCAATCCCTCTGCCATCCCAGAGTGCAACCACGTGGTGTTGCCCCTGAGCACTGCAGGAGCCTGCAGGCTTGAGTGGTTCACGACTGTGCCGAACCATTTGAAACCTTGTCGTGGTTCAACCACCTCTTGCGCACGTGTGGCACCTGTCAGAACCAACCAGACTCGAAGGAAGTGACCCTGTGTTGTTCCCGGTTGCCATTGCCACTGCCCCTGTTATGACCGATGATGGGCTGCACGCACATCCCTGCTCATTCCTGCTGTTCAACATGGAACCCCCGCATCGAAGTGACACAAGCCTGCACTTGACGGGAGTCCCATCGCGCAGTTTGCGGTAGACGACCGCTGTGGCTCACTCAATGCATGCCTGCAATGCCGATGCCCATACACCCACTTATGGCCCATGGTCCCCAACAGCTGGGCTAGCTGTGAGGGCTTGTCCTCCCATCTGACTATGAGACGTGACAGCATGCTGTTGTAAAGCACATGCCATATTGTGGCCTTCCTTTGGCAGTGCTCACGTCGGCACTTTTGCCTAGCAACCCCACCGATTGGTCTGCGCCTGCTCTGCGTGCTGAGCAACCTCACCTGCACTCATTTACACCATGCCTTGCGACACGGTGCAGCTGCACACTGTTGCCACATGCATGATGCATGCCCCACGCAACGTGCTCTTCATCATTGTGGACCAAGGGTGTGCTCGGATGGGTTGTGACAACTGGCTGCATACTACCGAACAAGTGGAGGTGTTGAGACTGGCATGGAGATGGAATTGGAGGTGCAGAGTGTAGCAGGAGGAGAGGACTGTTTGGATGACCCAGACTGAGGTGGTGGGCTAGATGTAGGGCATGTGGTCATGCATGGGACTTGAGGTCAATGTTCGCTCCTTTCCCATTGGGGTTGTTAACCATGGAAGCGCCCAAACGAGCAGTAACAGCCCCATGGCGTCGCTGTCGATGTCACTCGCAAGTCTTCCTTTGGCCCCATCTGCACTCGTGTTTTTGCCCAACAGCGCTGAGTCAACACTCCCGAGATTGGCCCCCACCACCGCTGCAGATTCTAGGAACGCCCCCAGAGAGGTTGCATAAGCCGCGCCCGCCGCATAGCTCCATCCCGTCGACGTGAACGAGACGTTGCAGGAGCCGGCCACGTACCACGATCGCCTCCTAGTCTCCACTGCCCACTGTGTCCTGTCCCAGCTGCATCCTCCTTGCTGCTCCTTCTGCCTACCGTTCAGACATACACCGACAATGGTGACAATCATGGGTGCCGCTGAACCGCCATGCGACTGCTGCAACACCCCTGCAATGCATCACACACATGCAATGCCCTAGGGTTGACACCTGTGCATCTGTCTGCCACTGGTTCCATGCATGTTACGCTGCTGCTGACTCTACAAATGCCTCGTGGAGTCACGGTGCAGGTCACTCACAAACTGCCCCTGAGTGGCATCTGTAGCCCCCGTTCTCAACCAGCACTACCGAGTTGGTACTCTCATGGTTACCACCTACCGTAGCCGCCCACTCTGGCTCATACCAGGACCGTAAGCCATCGCTGGGTCTCGCTCCCACTGTGTTAGTGCTTCCATACCTTCTGCCTGCCATTGGACGTGTGTCGAAGGGTTGCAATTGCCGCCAACGCATGATGAACGGGCTCCCCTTGTATATGACGCCGTCACCTTGACGCGTGGCAGCTCAGGAGGTCGCGTAAAGTGCGTTTGCCACTCAGCTAGATCCGTGTTTGCGCTCATGTTATGCACACACATGCCCTCTTACTTGATCCCGGTGTCCAACGCACTGCTGACCCAGCATGTGTCAACGTTCTTGTGGGATTGCCCATGGTATCCCCATATTGATGCCTGTGCATCTGCCCACGACCAATTCTGCGCTCAACATGCATTGCCGCCCAACCGCCCAATCTCCGTCACCCACTGTGGCAGAGGTGGACAAAACACTACAACCTGCTCATCACCAATGACATCCGCGTGCTCATCCAGAGCCTCAAAGCGATGCCCTCACGATGGTTTGTTGCCGTCGCCGCTGGCCCCGGAGATTCGTCCTCATGCGGGGACTTCGAAGTGGTGCCCCCACGCTCATTCCTGGTGTCAAAAGTACTGCCTACACTTGATCACGCAAGTGTCGTCTACAACACCAACCGATGCCCCTGCGATTGCTCCTTGGTCGCTGCCGCCCTGGCTCGTTCCAGATCTGAGCAGCCGCAGGGTCTTGTTCCCACTGCATGCTCGCTCCCACACCTTGCCGCTGATGACACTGCCCTTATACACTGGCTGTCGCGATCATTGTCCCCCCGTATATCTTTTCCACACCTCCAGCCTACCACTGGGTGTGCGCAGTGCTGACTATTCAATCTGCCTACCATTTGGGTGTGCACCGACAAGCTGCAACAGCCACTGATGTGTGCCAAATGTAGCCCATTCGATGCAGGCGATGTATGCGTTGATTGACACTCTTGAGCGACCACCAATGACTCGCTCATAAGCCTCCCTTCGGTGGCACCCTGTGTCGTCTGCCGTGGTCATCGACCCCAGGGATGCATCAAAAGGTCACATAAGCCATACTCATCGGTAACGCCGCCTACTCTGGCCCTCTTGGCCTCTTGTTCTCAACGCTCGAGTCGTCTACTGTATCTGAGGGGTAGCATCACCTGTTCCATACCCTTGGCCGTCGCAGGCACAGCTGAACGGGTATGCATATGCACCCCTTCAGTGGTCATCTCAGGCGCCCTTTGGCCGGCTCTATACATTGGTTTGGTTGATATCCCTTGTGTGTAGTTGGTGGACTAGGTGTGTCTATGTCTATGTGTCGGGTCGCCACATTCTAGAGAGGGGGCAATGTCAGGGGACTACCGGATATTTCCCCTTTTCCTTCCTTTTCTTCCTTTTATTTCCTTTGTTTCCCTTACTTTCCTTGCCTGGTTATTTCCCTAATCATTTCCTTATCCTTCTTCTTCATCTTTATATTGTAGTCCCTTTTCCCTTGTCTCCTTTTATCTTCTTTGCTGGCTGTGACAGACTTGTTGTGTCACAGTTGCAGTAGCTATATAGTCGCTGCTTAGGTAAGGGGGTCCTTTGTTTGTTCTCTTCTGGACCTCCCTGCCAGTGTCTGATAGTGTCTGTGGGTAAACTTAGGGTTCAAGTCCCTGGGTTAGGCCCTGGGTAGGTCACAGGGCTGGGTGGTGTCCTGCTGTTGGTCTCCCAGCAGGTACTGGAATCAGTACCCGAGTAGGTTGCCCTTACATGATCCATATTGGTGGTAAACCTTGCCATGTATTTTGAAGACATAAGGACCATGGCCTAAGACATTAGAATCCAATTGAACCCCCAATGATGTGAAAGCCAAAGACGCATTATATTGACATATATGCTCTCTGAACCATTTTGCCCCGTTGTTCTGACTGTTTAAAAGAGTCCTCAAATGATCAGGTGGCTCCAGCAACAATGGCAAGGAGATTCTGCCTGCTGAACAACAAATCCCAAATTTAGGTGCATGTTTGGAAGAATGCATAAGTCATTCAGCAATCCAGTGCCATGCATGACAATCCAAACACCTGACATTCAGCAAACCCAGACCATCGCCTTGAACATTGTTTTCAACAATTGGTTGACATGCCAATGGAGTATTTTGCTGAGGAACATGTAAAAAAGTCTCAGATATAGGTTCAAGAAGAAGTGGTGCAGGTGATAAGGAATGAGTCTGATGAACCAATACTGGAGTCAAGATAGAATGCGAAATAGGAAGAGGAGGAGGTGGTTGAATAAGTGGCCTTGGATATGAATGAAGGTCATGTCTCTGTGGATGTGGTACAGCCATAGTACGTAAATGAGCCACACCTGCCATGCCTAAAGGAATTTCATTTGGAGAAACAGTAGATCTGGAACAATGACCTTGTATGACAGGAAGAGACTGGGCAATAGCACGCAAATGTGAAACACCTGCTAAACCTGAAGGGATATCTTGTAAATTTATAGGGCTAACAGGATTTTGGTAATGTGATTGAGGTGCAGATGGTTCCCTTTTATGATCCAGGGAAGGTGAAGATCTTTCCAACTACTGATGATGCTCTGCATGCCTTGCTTGACAGCCTCTCTCAGATGTAAACGACATCCTGGTAAGTACCTTTAGGTCAACAACTATAATCAATAATATATCTCAAACTACTCACAGTGAAAATATAAGGGAGGATGAGGTGCAGAGGGAATAGGAGGCAAGGTTTGTCTGTCAAAAGTGCCGCCAATTAGTGCTAACATGTTGAATGAATAAATGAATAAGTAGTACCTGAGCGAAGGGTGGAGGAGGGGCAAGAAATATAAAGGAGGACAATGCTGTGATGGAACATATGCAACCCCTGAGTAGGGAATGGCATGGGTCACCCATGGGTCAAATGTGGGTGACCCACACCCGACCCATGGGAAACCCGAACCCATCAAACCATGGGTTTTTTCCCATAGGTCAACAGGTGTCAGGTGCATGCCGCACCCACATGTGCTGACATGAACGCACTGTATGCACATGCGACATATGACACAAACATGCCACACATGTGCATGTCATATGCGTGCACATATGGCACATTGGTATCGGCACATGCACATATGGCGCATGCACGTATGGCACGTTCATGTTGGCACATGCATGTATGGCACATTCGTGTTGGCACATGCGTGTCAGTACATGCATGTCATATGCATGTGCATATGGTGCGGTCATGTCGTACACATGCATGCGCATGCATACATAGTTGAGGGGGCAGGTTGGGCCGGGTCACAGGTGTTGTGAATCATTGAGCAGAAAATAAACATTCTTAATGATTTTTTACAAAACTTACAATCTTTATGACAAGTTTACAAGTGAATATATTCAAGCCACAGTCATGGTATATTACCATGATTTTTCTGAGATTTTATCCAATGGATCCGTGTCACTGAGTATGCAAATATACGCAGTATGCATACAATCCAGTATTTTGTGCCAATCTTAATGAGGTCAAGCCTATATGGCTATCTACTTTGATACAATATTCAAGATGCATCCCCACTATTATTCTAGTATTTTTCCATATTTTTCCAATCACTATTTCGACCTCTATTACAATTTTCCCCACCAACGGCCCCGCATGACATCACATGTAGTCACGCATTCCAACGCACATACAGACGAACGTAGAGTATTACAATATCTAATACTGGTTATTAGATACTGTAGTACTTTATCTACTAATGTAAAGTACTAACAAACACTTGCGCAAGCACAGAAATTAGCTGTAACTTATCGAAGATGTATCGCCACCGGCACTTATGTCAACAATGTTCACTATCCATCATTATTTCCCCTATCGACTTCTATTCTACAAGATACTTATCTTATCATCCTATGAACCTCTCACTTGAATCCCGATCCATTCCGACTACCTCAAGACAAAATAATCACCTCCATCCCAATTAGGACAAAGCAAAGCGCCTGTTGTAGAGTTGCTCTAGGTAATTAATACCTAAAAGCCTGCACGCACCGGTCCTTTTCTCTGGTGGGATCTAGCGCAGTCGTTCAGCACAGCTGGAATTGGTTCTGTGGCTTGGCTATGTATGAATGAAAATAGAACGTGAACGAAATATGGTGTGATGTGACAGGGACATGACCTGAAATGCAAACGTGTCATGCTGACTAATACTTGGGCTTTGACTTTGGACTTGAATACAATAGTCTAGATGTTTCTAGACTAGCCTTGACTTGGACTTGTAGACTAGACTTGGGGCTTTAACTTGTGAACTTGTTATTTTATAGGTGAGCCAGAGGCCTTTATATACAAAAACCAAGCAATGATGCGAAACAATACGAGAGGTTGGCTATGTCAGTTGAATGACAAAGCACGAGAACAAAGTATACAAAAGAGGAAACTATGGAGAAACTCTGGAGAAATGATACAGCATCGAGGCTGCGCGAATAGGGGCTAGGGGCTATGATAGGGGGAGACTAACCAAAAAGGTAAGGATGATGAGTAACAACAAGAAAAGACTAACAGAATAGGAAACGGGTATGAGTCATGCTAAGAAAAGGGGAAACATATAAAAGAAACAATAAGGAAGTCTACCAATAAATGTCTAACAACCTTGTCCACTACTCCTGAGGGGCCTTAGGATGAGTCAAGGGACTGAGTCATCTCGGAGTATCTCTAGGTCACAGGCAACATATCTTCCGCAATTTCTCCAGTATCCAATCCAAGGATAGGGGTCTGGGAGTAGGAGGACTAATGGGTATACAGTCATGCACTCTCATTTTGTGTTTAAGAGTGAGTCGAATGGAGTGGGTGGGATAATCAGGATGGGATGGTGCCCTGAACTCTGCCTCGTATTCCACTCTACTCCTATCACGATATGCTGGTCTAGACGTCATTCCAAGAAATATGTATGGTTCTTTACTTTCTGGGAAATAGACAGCATCTCCTATCGCATATGACTGAGTGTAGATTGGATGGGATCATCTTCTGAGTGAGAAATGTGCTGGTGGGGGTACATGAAGATAATGATATGTTAATGGTTCTGCCTGGATATGTGTGTCCTGGGTGTTGTAGCGTTGTATGGGAATGAGCTCTGAAGAAGACATGATGACAAATTGAGAGTCTGAAGATCGGAGTACTGAATAGAATGGTTGGCTGTGTGATGTGGCGACAGTGAAGGTGATATAGGATGAGCGCCATTGGAGTCTGATTTGGAACATGGTTGAGATCGGTTGCTTTACTGTCACTGTACGGTCGTTGGACTGGCTTGAGTGTGGCATAATATTTTCCTTAACAAAAGTGTTCGCTTTTGCAGCACATAGTTCATATGTATGCTTTCTATTATATTTTGATATGTTTTTCTCCCCCAATCCCTTGTATAAAATATTTTCCTTCATGATATCATATGTGCATCATTTTCTCATGTAACCTTGTCTCTCTGAGTTTCTTTACCTCCTATGTGGATCATATATAGTGTATATATTGTAAAAACAAAATGTAACCAAGTTTTTCATCTTCCATTGCCCCAGAAATTTAAAATCTTTATTTTCCTTTGTCTTCTGCTTAAATTGCAGAATTTTCTTTATTTTCACTCCACATTTCCGGCTCTTAATTCTGTCAACAGGTGCTCTCGGCTTGACCCACACCCAAACCCAGGGGCACCCAACCCGGTGACCTGTGCGAGTTAGCCTAACCCATGCTATTCCCTACCCCTGAGCGAGTAGTGGTATGTGCATGGGACTCACAGGCACTCATGTGAGACATTGCATTCACTCAATGATAAACCTGACAGAAATTCAACATGGACACCAAGTTTTTTTTATGGGATTCCTCTATTTACACCATAGCAATGCATACTTGGGGGTACCATGTGCGTTCTCAATCTGCAACAATATGCAAAGAGGCTGGACAGGCCAGCGTGCGATGAAGCAAGATGTGTTTGTGTTAAATCCTCGTGTCGGCGCTTAGCTAGAGACTTCCAGAAGGGTTTTCGGAGGGTTCCGAAAGGTTTCCGAGGGGAGTTCGTATTCCGAGGGTGGGATGAAGGATCAGAATCGGAGCAGATGGAAGTCGGGAATGCCAGGGGTCTTGAGACTGTTCTCGGTATAGGGTGGTATGAGTGGTTCAAGGTCACAGGGACTTGGCTTCAACTTATGTGTTGTGCGCTCCTCAATCATCTGTCCCTAATTTCGGAGAGTCGGAGAGTTTACCAGAACCTAATCGGAAACTACGACGCAAAATTAAGTCGATATTCGTACTGGCAAATAGTCCAGTTGACTGGTGGTTTATATACATGTATCTAGTTCTTGTACTATCTTTTACCAAGTAAAGACAAGGGGGGGAAGAGAGTACAAGGGGCAATATAAAACGAAGAACAAGGAGTGAGGTACGCGATGATCCTGCGCGTTATTTTATCAAAGGATTGGAACCTGGACTTCAGAGTCTTCGGAGGTTTGGAATCACGGAACCTCGGAATGTATGTTGGACATCTGGAAATCAGTTATTCAGGCTTTGGGCAATCGGAAAGGTCCCAGAAAAGGTGTGGGTGGTTGTGGGGGCTGGTATGGGTTTATTGAGAGTAGCGGCCATAACAGTTTGTGACATCATGCCGGCAGCCGAGCATATACTTGGGGGTACCATCCGTGTTCTCAATCTGCAACAATATGTAAAGAGGCCAGACAGGCAAGCATGCAACAAAGCAAGACATGTTTGTGACATCATGCCGGCAGCCAAGCGTATACTTGGGGGTACCATCTGCGTTCTCAATCTGCAACAATATGCAAAGAGGCGAGACAGGCAAGTGTGTGACGAAGCAAGACACGTTTGTGACATCATGCTGCAGCCAAGCATATACTTTTTTTTACTTGTGCGATGCAATGAAGCAAGATGTGTTTGTGACATCATGCTGGCAGCCGAGTGTTTGACATTGTAGCAAATTTGCATAAGGCTTACAAAGTGCTCACCTAAAAACGCCCACTGACACCACAGCCCTTCTTTTTATTATAGATTCAAACTCAGTGTGGAGTTTGAAATTGATTACCAAGTGCATAGGCACAATGCTGTGCCCATTGCAACAGCACTGCTTCATGCCTATGCTAGCTATTTTAGCACAGGTATGGGGCTATGCAAGGCTTGACATGGCCAGTATAAATAGGCCAAAATAATGTACATATAAGGCATAAAAGCTGTGTACATGGTCTGTGCATGATCAAGGCTATGCAAGGAAATGACTCATAGTGAGGTACTGAAAGTTGATTGGCTAGGAACCTTCTAGAATGTTCTGCAACCTTCCATGTCCATTAATAGATAGAAGTTCTTGCCCTAGTGTAAATACAATATAAAAAGAGGACATATGGCCTCCCAAAAGAAACAATATACATCAGCTTCTATCCTACCAGTCTGTGTGACTTGTGTGACTCTTTTCTTAGTCATCTGTTGATTTTCCAGTGACAGGGATTAGTACAGTTGATTTTCCTGTATTAGTCTTAGTTAAGTAGTTGATTTTCCTGCTTGATGCCAAGGGTGACATCCTTGTGATTCTACAGGGTGAGATTGGCTATTGATTTTCTAGTCAATTACATTCTGCTTTAAGGGTTGATCTGCTCAGTTGATTTTCCTGACCAGAGATACTCTACAGTTAAGTGTTGTGGCCTTACAAGCAATACATTTGTCCTGTCCTTACCTCAGAGTGAATTAACATGAATCTCAAGTCAATCCACTTAATTCCTCTAGCCTCTGAGCACATTCCCTTCTTTTAGGAATACTTGGACCCCAATAGTGTCCGTGAGCCTAATACAGACTTTGCAGACTATTAGTCTTTGCTGCTAAGAGACACATTACAATCCAGTCGTCTTAACTTTGTCAAGTTATTACAGAGGGTTGTAGCCAAGGTACAAATATTAAATTATTTCCAGAGTTGTGCTGCTGCAAAGTTTAGTATTCTCTTAGACTTGTTTATTTCACAGTCATAGAGATTGGAAGTGTTATTAACTTAACACCACAGTCTTGACAGGTTCCAAAACAGCCTTCAATGAATCAGAGGGTGTGTGAAAGTGACAATGGGGGATTTTTCCTTGATTTCAAACCATTATGCATGACTGGATACTATTTTGAATTGTACTTCTGATGACTGGCAATGTTTCTCTATAGCTGTGGCATGATAACAATTGAGTTTCAAGTATCTGTCCAAGATTGATTAGAATGTAATATCCTAAATCCAAGGACAAGGCTAGCCACCATCCTTTGTGATGTAAACCTGGACTGGTAGAGGACACTACTTATGATCAGATGAGAATCATGGATTTCGGTAACCTGGTTTCTGCTTGAAGATGGTTTTTGGCATTGATTTAAATGTATTTGTAATATTTTTTTGTCTATGTGTGCTTGATTTACTCTACCAAGCACATCCACCTCAGGTGTTCTATAGCAGAGTGACACAGAGTTTTGGGTCATTGATGTTTCAGCTTATTTTACAGAAATTGTAGTATACAAAAGAGTCCAAATATGAACCACAAAATGTAACAAGTTTTTGCCCTTTGTGTGTGCCTCAAAAAGAACTCACTCGTTTATTTTATTAACATCGCTCGGGCCATAACTCCATCAATTGAACCGACAAGCCAAGGCATGTAGTCTTGGGAAATGTTAAGCAATGGTCTGTCCGTGCAATGAATACCCGGCCAAGCATTCAGGCAGGTGGTGTTGAAGAGGTCCTAGATGGCAGCAGTTGACAGATGATTCATTGTATTTGCAAGGCCCATAATATCACTGCTTTGGATGAGACGTTGCCTCCGCCTGGATCCAGATAGTTGTTAGCTTTGAGATACAATCCGGACCCACGGAAAACTAACATTACTAAACATGAGGCGCTCAGATCTATATTTACGTGCCACGCGGCCGCTCGCATCAGTGTGTTGTGACTTGTGACGGCGATTACCTGAACACAACATGGCGAAAACGCACGAAGACTACGAAGCATTCATCGCAAAGCATTTTGAGAATAAAAGCTTGGGCCTTCACCCTTGTGAGCGATTCTGGATTATGTATCAACCATGGCTTGCCTCGTGTGGTTACATGCTCCGTCCCCGTTACCGTCCCGGCTGGGTGCCTTCCTGGGAAGGTACGGATAAAGGCAAATGGAACTCTGAGGATGGAATCATTCCCTGGGTATGGAATATTTCTACATTCTGATGTGCCGCTTACATGACTCTCAGCACCGTAAAATTATTGACGCTACCAGAATGTCAGACGGTCAAGTGGTAATGCTCAAGATAATTTTTCGG
>QLPG01003934.1:0-14900 GCA_003314385.1 Gomphus sp. MG54
TAGCCCGGAAAACCCTTTCGGAAGTACTAACTAAGCGCCTGACACGCGGACTTAACAATTATGGTGTTGAAGAAAGAGTTCTTCCGAGCAATAAGGGGAGAGCTCAGAGGAGAGGAGGAAGACCTGATGAAAAGAATCAGAAAAGCAAAGAACATAGAGAGCAAAGTCAGAGAGAGGGTGGAGAGTGGAGAGAAGGATTGGAAGGAAGAAGAGGGCATCATAACATGGAAAGGAAGGATATACATATCAAAGGACAGGAAGCTTCAGGAGGAAATCATTCATCTACACCATGACATACCCACTGCAGGACACCCTGGGAGGTTCAAGACAACAGAGCTCATCCTTAGGAACTACTGGTAGCCAAGGATACATAGAGATGTGAGAATGTATGTGGATGGGTGTAGTAGGTGTTAACAAACAAAGACGTTCCCAGCAAAACCAAGGGGGACTCTAGCTCCAAATGCAATTCCAACAAGGATTTGACAGTATATATCAGTGGACCTTATTACCCAATTACCACAAAGCCTGGGATATGATACAATTATAGTGGTGGTGGATAGACTGTCTAAATGAATTAGATTGGCACCGACAAATGGAGAGGTCACATCAGAAGGGATTGCAAGGATCTTCAGAGACACAGTGTAGAGAGACTTTGGACTCCCTGAAGTGGTGATTAGCGACAGGGGCTCTTAATTCATCTCGAAGTTCACAAAAGACCTATACCAACTGCTAGGAATAAAGATAAACTCTTCAACTGCCTATCATCCCCAGACAGATGGACAAACAGAACGCATCAACCAAGAGGTAGAGCAGTATCTATGGCTGTTTGTCAACCATCGACAGGATGACTGGGTGGAATGGTTGCCATTGGCAGAGTTCAGCTATAATGACAAGATCCAAGTGTCGACAGGGTACTCTCCATTCTACTTAAACTATGGAAAGCATCCAAGGAAGTCCACAGAGCTATGACGGGAGGCAGAAACAGAGGCGGCAGATATGTTTGAGAGAAGGATAAAGAAAATAAGAGAAGAGGCAGCAGCAGCACTAGAAAAGGCAGCATCAGACATGAAGAAGTATTATGGCAAAGGAAGGCAAGACATACCATAATATCAAGTAGGGGACAAGGTTTACTTGGAAGGCCTTAAAGTCACCACTGACCGACCTTCAAAAAAACTAGAAGACAGATGTTATGGCCCATTCCCAATTGTGGCAAAAGTGGGAGAACGTGCTTATAAATTGGAACTATCCCCCAATTGGAAGAACATCCATCCTGTGTTTAATACTGTCCTGCTGCACCCTGCCTAAACACCCACATCCTCCATACAACAAAAGCCAACACCCCCTCCACCAGTGATGACACCAAAATGAGTAGAGTATGAAGTGGAGGAAGTTCTGGACTCCAGAATGTGTAGAGGAGTGCTGCACTATCTGGTGAAATGGGTTGGGTACCCCAGAGAAGAGAATTCGTGGGTGCCAGAGAGGAACATGAGGAATGCAAGACAGAAAACACAAGAGTTCCACAGGTGATTCCCAGCTACACCCAGGCACATAGGCCATATCTTCCACAGACTACCCTTTTGGCCCATACCAAACCCCAGAGTAGTGTCATATGATAGGATGACATGGATGCATGAGTGAGGAGTGAGCAATGTGTGGAAGGCCATTGCACGTGGGGTGGTGGTCAGCGCGGTGGGTCAATGCAATGAAGTGCGTAATGGCAAGTGTGATGGGGTGGGTCAATGCAACGAAGTGTGCGATGGTGAGTGTGATGTGGCGGATTGACATGATGAAGTACACAACAGCGACTGGCATGAATGCACATGGACACAATAGCTGTGCTGGCACAAATGCACGTGGATACGACAGCTGTGCAGATGTGAATGCAGGCTAGTGCACATAGAAGTGCGGTGGCAGGTGCAGGTATGAGTGGAGGGCAGTGGGTGCAGGTGCAGGTGCGAGTGGTGGGTGTGGGTACAGGTGTGAACGATGGGTGCAGGTGCAGGCACAGGTGCAAGCAGTGGGTGCAGGTGCAAGCAGTGGGTGCAGGTGCAGGCACAGGTGCAAGCAGTGGGTGCAGGTGCAGGTGCAAGCAGTGGGTGCAGGCACAGGTGTGAGCAGCAGGTGCAGGTACAGGTGCAAATGGTGGGTGCAGGTGCAGGTGTGAGTGGCAGGTGCAGGTGCAGGTGCAAGTGGCAGGTGCAGGTGCAGGTGCAAGTGGCAGGTGCAGGTGCAGGTGCAAGTGGCGGGTGCAGGTGCAGGTGTGAGTAGCAGGTGTGGGTACAGGTGTGAACGGCAGGTGCAGGTGCAGGTGCAGGTGTGAGTGTGGGTATAGCAGGACATGCGTGAGTGCAGGTGCAGACCAGTGCGACCATACTCGAACAAGGCTGGGGGGTATGCAGGTGCAAACATGTGCAGAACATAATGAAAACAGTGGAGTTGCCATGCATGCTGGCATGACGAGAAAGGGACCTGTAAAAGAATAATGTAGTCGTCACGCACACCAGCATGATGAAAAAAGGACCTGTTATTGTTGTGCACGCTGGCACAATGAGAGAATAAACCCATGGCTAGCAGAGAGCTCCAGAAGTTCTTGGTCCAGGAAAGTCGACATGTATGCCGGCACAACAAGAAAACTAAACTACCCAGTCTGCAACCCCTGCCTTACCTTCTTCTCATGAAGAGGATGCCCCACTAATCGTACACACTGGCACAATGCCCCACCAATTGTGCATGCCAGCACGATACCCCACTAATCATGTATGCTAGCATGATGGCTAGGACGAGTGCAGGGGTCATCTACCTTCTTCTCACCACCTCTTTTGGATGAGACCATGGGTGGGAGGGATAATGAACAAGTGACGCAGGCACTTATACCAGAGGGTGCCTCCAACCCAGTAGTTTGGATCACCCAGTAGAGAGGCAACAGTCAATGAGGACATTGACCTTAAAGGGGGGGGTAATGTCATGATTTCCCTACTCCTCCTCTTTCTATTACTTATTATTGGACTCCGCTACTCCGCCAGACTATATGTATAGTTCTTAGGTAATTAGTTAAAGCTCAGTCTTGAGCTGGTCAATACACTGACAAGTATCATTGCTCATTTCCCTCTTCTGCTCTCCAGTATTGAAGCTCTTGTTGTTGCTGACACAAGCACCCATTCCTCCATCATATGCATCTACCCAATGCCACATCCAATGCTCCCACTTTCGAATTGTTTCCACCAACACTGACTCCAGGGCTTTTGGTAAGTTCTCCTGTAATGTGGCAAAGGTGTAATTGCAATGCTCTTGTAGGTACTTCTTGACTGCACCCCAGAAGTACTCAATGAAGTTAAGTTCACAGTGGAACTTTGGGAGGAAAATGCAGATGTGACTGGCTTTTTCGATCACAATGCTGTTCCTTGAAATCTGGCTGCAACTTGAGTGATTGTTTTGCACAACAACCCACTGATCCCACAGCACACTTCTCTTGGCACTTCATCTGGAGTTTATTAACCCAGAGGCCACGTTCCAGGAGCACTTGCTTCATTCCCTTTGGTTGATCAGGGAATTCAGGGTGGTCCTTTGGGAAAACCTTCAGTTGAGTAACCTTTTGATGGTTCCACATGAACCACCCATCCCTCATCAAAGCCTGTTTTCCCCCAGGATGCAGGTTCATTCTTGAGACAAGGAGAGCATCTGTTGAGTAGGCTGAGTGACCCTGGGAGTTGTCAATTAGGAAAAGAGCTTGGTAGCCTGGTCTATGGGCATCTTCAAAAGCCAGTATTATCTTCTCCTTTAACTAGAATTGCACAGTTGGCAATGAGAATATTTTACATCCTGGTGACACACCTGTTTTACAAATAACTCGCCATTCCAATAGCCCTCATAATTTTTTCCATATTCAAGACTTTGGCTTGCTGGTTTCAACCACCCCACAGTTGAGCAGATAACATCACTTTGATGGATTCCATGTCCCACACCTTTCTTCTTCAACACATGTTCCTTCTTATAAACCCAACTCATCTTCTTTCCATCATTTGCCTGGGTTGTAGATTCATCATGTGATATGAGGACCAAGCACCACTCAACATAGTTTTTGGCTGCCTTCTTTGCCTTCTTTGCCATATCTCCCACAACATACTCCACCAACCTTCACCCATATTCTTTCATCCAAGGTATGAAACTGCTCTGCCGATATTCCACAACATCAGGTCATTCATGGCCATTGAAGTACAGCACTTTGCGATGCTCAATGAAATAGAAGCCTTCATGGTGAAGCCAGCGGTGAGCAGTGCTGAGGCTAACACCCTGAATGACCTTCATGTAGATCCAAGGGAAAAGTTCAAGCTCAAGATATCACTTCAGCCCTACTGGGGCTTCCATCATTACAAGGTTTTTTCTGTATGTTTCTGCAGCTTTTGGGAGCATGTTCTTTGTGCTGAAATTGGCAAGCTTTATAGGATCAACGGCCCACTTGTTTGATCAAATGTATGAGTGCAATTCAGTACAGATGTTGGGGTCCTCAAGTAATGTAAATAGCTTGGTGTGCTTTCCACAACATGAGTCAGAGAGTTTCCGATCCAGGATCCATGCCTTTGCCCACAATCGGACCT
The DNA here is from genome assembly GCA_003314385.1 of Gomphus sp. MG54. Classification (NCBI taxonomy): domain Eukaryota; kingdom Fungi; phylum Basidiomycota; class Agaricomycetes; order Gomphales; family Gomphaceae; genus Gomphus; species Gomphus sp. MG54. The sequence goes on from QLPG01003934.1 coordinate 4,596, forward strand.
GCCTTCCTCCCCAATATGTAGCAAACCCATGGGGTTCAGCAGCCTGCTCAGATGCCTTGACTGTGTAGTGGTTTTTACATGCAAGCATGTAGAGGTAACTATGAATGGCCCGAGCTTGGTGGGCCTGTAATCTATTTTTCCTGCTATCAAAACCACCCTGATTGGATTTAATTCGTTTCTTAAGGCTGTCATTGCCTCATGTCTTGTCTGCTGTATGAGGTTCTTCTCCCTATTACACTGGATGTGGATTGGGGTGTCCCTCTTTTGTCGCTTCAGGGGAGGAACAAAGGTTTCTACAGTGGCACAGTGATGTTTTTGCAACATCATGCCAGACTTATTGACTGACTCCCCATCCACTGCATGTGATGTGTCGCAATATGTCTGTGGCAGCCCTTTGTCCCTGTCCGCTGCATGCAATGTTTCACGATACATCTGTGGTGACCCCTCATCCCCATCCGCTGTGTGTGATGTTTTGCAATACATCTGTGGTGGCCCCTCATCCCCATCTGCTGTACATGATATTTCATGATATGTCTGTGGCAGCCCCTCGTCCCCATCTGCTGCACGCGATGTTTTGCAATACATCTGTGGCAGCCCCTCATCCCCATCCACTGTGCACGATGTGTCGTGATATGTCTGTGGTGGTCCCTTCCCTGTTACTGTAAGTTTAATCATTCTCGTGTGGTGTTTGCTTCTGGCTAACTCGACTGAGGACCCGTTCCTTGTAGCATGCAATGGATTGCATTTGATGGCACGTGACGTCTTGTGCATTGTTTGTTTCATGCGGCATGCAGCAGTTGCTTGATGGTCTCGATCACCACGGTGTATGGCCATTTGTCTTTCATCGGCTCAATGTTTAGCAGACCTTTATTGTGACTGTGATTCCTCATTCCCAGTGGTGTGGCATCTCTGCACTTCGTGGCCTTTGCCAGATCTATGGCAGTGTGCCTCAACACAGTAGTTCCTGCAATGTGGCCCCCCTCGAGATGTCTGGTGCAGGGTCCACCCCAATAGTAGTATGGGGTTTCTTGGCCAGTGGAAGTGTGCCATCCTTGGTGACCCCTGGCACAACAACTGGCTTTGTTTTTGGGCACAGAAAACCCCACATGAAGGATATGCTCTTGCTGTGAATGCATAAGTACTTATTACCACTTCATTTCAGCCAAGACCCTACCCACCTATTCCTAAGCTCTGCATACCCCTTTGCTTTCATCCTTGCAGATTGTTCATGCTGTTTGTTTGATTGGATTGATCGTCTGTTGTAGCCAAGTGAGTGAAGGGACTCTGCTTCTTCCACTCCTTCCCAGTCTTTTTGCACATGATAACTGAGTATGCATCTGGTTTGGGCTACGAAGTGGACTCCAGTGTCTTCAGGCATTTCTGCACATCCTCCAGCTCACTGGCCAACAACTCTTCAAGTTCCTCCTCTTCACTGTCATCATTGGAGATGCTTATTGGTTCAGAAGAAGAAGACAAACAATACAAGATGCCACCCTTCCACTCCGTATACATAATGTTGTCCCCAGAACTCTCAGCCTCAGCTTCTCCATCTTTATGGGTCTTGCCATTGAAAGAATTTGACTGTAGAGGAGCTCATCTTGCCTCCTGGTGTATTTTTGTGCTCTGGCAAGGTTTTCCTTTCCGGTCTGTGCGGCATTTGTTGATCTACCAAGCATTTTGGCAGAGTGGATGGGGTCAGATGTAGAACATGTTCACTTCTCTCAGTATCCTCCAATCAAGTGGCTCTGTTTATTTGACATATGTTTGGACCTATGTACATCCAACTCACTCAGTACTGGGTACCCCCCTCTTCCCTTGCAGAGTGCTGGCTAAGTGCTGGATCCGAGGTCACCTCCCCAATTTGGCCTCTGTCACAAAGTTGCAGTGACTAAGTGACATGCACCATAGGATGATAAAGATGCTCATGTTTGAGAGCTTGGTAAGGTAACTATTGAATTCAGCAATTAGTACATTGAAATTTGACCCCCCAAATAGAATGATTTATAAAGGAGTGGGGATGCACCCATTTACACCTGCTTTAAGCATACTCCCTCTATTGAGTGGATCAATGAAACAAGGTCCATGTTTTTGAGTATGCCACTATTCCTACAAAGGTCAAACTCATTTTGTCTGCTGCTTCCTTGACACAACTGATGCAAAGTCTACTAGCAATCTTTGCTATCATACAAAGATTTGTTGGGTGGTGAAGCAACTGCAGCTGCTGATAGCACTACCAATGTTACCATTGCATGTGAGGTATTGTCAAAAATTGGTCTTGATGTATTGATAGTAGAAGCCTTCAAGTGTGCTAGAAAAGGAAAGGGAAATCTATAGTCATTCAAAGATGGAGTCACAGCTACTATATTACCTCTTAAAATACATTTAATGTCAAATCCAATGTTTAGAGCTGAATTTTTCTGCTGGATTGCTGAAAGTAAACACCCTTTTTAAGTTGTTAATGATTATTTCCATTCACTTATAAGGACAGGCAGGCTGGACTGCTACATACCTTTGGCAGAAACTGTATCTTGTGATGTGAAGGATGTTTCTGTTCATGTTTGTAAATGTGTTTCTAAAATGTTAAAGGTAGGTCAACTTTAATACAATAATTAAAATTGTAACATACTAATTTTTAGGAATACAAAGGCAATTTTAACTTCAAAATGGATGGATAGATATTATCCAACCACAGAGCCTTTATTGCTATTACTGTTCCTCTCAAGTACAAGGGTGAACTGTTGACTCTGTTGCTTGATCTTGTTAAGCTAGGCTATCTTGTTTTGCCCTATATTTGGAACTGACTTTCAGCTCAGACAACTTGAGCCCTTATGTGCATTGGATCTTAGAGCATACTTGGTTTGGTGAAGGATGCTGATGTCAAGGCTGCAATGGAGGATGAGGTCACAATCCCTAGGAAAAGTGCACTGTGGGTTATTTATACCTATTGAAGGTGGTGGATAAGAACAATACCTGTCAAACCTATAGGTACACATACTCACACCCAGGATCTGTAAGGGAAACCCCAGTGGCACCTGAATGCCATCACACAGTGCCTAGCAATGGGGGAATTTCTAAGAGGAAAACCTAAGGCCCCTTGCTAGTGAGTTCTACACATGTTAGAGAACAGGGGATGATCTATTAAAAAGTCTGGTCACTTTCCAACTGGTTCAGCATGCAAGAGTCTAAACCTCTCCTCCAAGGAATAATCCAATTTAAATCAGTCTTATCTGGACTACCAAAAAAATGTCATAATATTTTGGCTGGCCATTTAAGAGTAAATTACCCTCAAGTAATTAACTCTTAAATCATCAAATTTTTCAAGCCCAAGGAAAACTTTCATTTTTGCCTATCTCTATTCAGATGCACAAGGAACCATAGCCAGGCGCCAAACACTTATATATAGGAAATGGCACCAAACTGCTAGCTCAAGTTCTCAAGAGTACATTGTACAACAAATTCATGGGTTTATGTAATGATTATTACATACAAGGTCAGCCCAGAAGCATGGCTTGCTTACTATTAATATTTCATAACTTGACCAGTCATGAGACTACCAGCTATGGGAATATTGCTTATTTCTTTATCACTAGTGACTACAGGGTGACATGTGGCTCCCACAGGCTTCTAGGACTTTCGATTCCATTTCACACCCTTCTACTAATTTCAGGAAAGTCTTACCTTATTGGGGAGTTACATAATCAGCTTAGAATTAGTATATATAGGCTAGTTCTATAGTGTAACTAAACAATCAATCTTACTCTCATCCATAATCCACCAGATTATCTAGTACAACAAGCACTCTTATATAAGTTGGTCCAAAGACCACTTAGGCACATTGTTCTGAACCCAGTTGCTACCCTTTCTGTCAAAAGGTCCAAAGACCCTTTGGCAAAACCATAAAGCTCACCCTTCTACTGAAGTGGAAGGTTCTTAGCTAAAACAGAAAAGGTATGCAAAAACATAGTAAAAGAACTAAATCAGATTATATAGAACATCAGTGGAAATAATCCTAGGCAAGGGTAGAACTAATAGTTTACACTCATAAACTATTATTCCTACATGTAATTAACAAGGTACCTGCCAAGGCCCCCTCTAAACAATTCTTTTTGGACAATAACCCAGACTGGTATTAACTTGCTATTGTCTTGTCAGAGAACTTGATTAGGCTTTATTCACACCAAAGTTTTGTCACACTTCTTGGGTTAAATCATCAATGGTTCCAAAACAACACTCTATATACCCTGTGCCCATGCACTGCCTCCCTATCATATGCTATCCTTCCTTTGGGTCTGGCAGTATAATCTCTAACACCTATAGGCCTGATCCCAGGAGTCTGGTTTGAGATACCAGGATGTCAACTCAGCATGTTGAGGAGACAGAGCCCCAGGGGTATGAGGAGGAGTAGGCATGGCTGGTGCTGCCTGTACCTGTTGACCTTGTTGAGGCTGTCCCTTGGCCTCAGCACCCTTATGAGAGCATACCAATCTGAGTTCTTTCTCTATCAAATAATATTCCTGATTGCTATCATCATTGTCTTCATACTTGATACCATCATCTATGTTAAGCACCAAAGTGCTAAAGTTGCATGGGCCGAGTACTAATACAAAGTACCAATGATATGATGCTGGCAGGGTATCAGCCAAGTCTAATAGACTGAACAGATGTGGCTGGCTTCAATGTACTCATGTATTGTGCCCTACTTCCATGTGGCCACTGATTTCAGAAAGAAGATAACTCAGGAGGATGCCAAGGGTTTTGGCCCAAGTAAGGACTTGAGACAGAAGGACTGAGGGTTGCAAAGTTAATATTCAGAATGAAGAAATATATACATCCATACACTACTTATATAGTCTAAGAACTGGAGGTGGAAGATGTAGAACAGGTATATAAGATATGTAAAAGGGACAAGGTGTAAAAGGCAATAAATTCCCATAGTAATGTGCTCTTTCAACTAGGCCAAAAGGCCACTATTCCAGGTTATCTGGCATTAGTCTGTGGGCACTATTTAAACAGCAACTTGTTACATGTATTCACCATCCATTGCAATGGTATGTAACACAAGGTATGGAAAGCATGTGGAAGTACTCTCTACAATGATCGAAAATAGAACAATGGACATAACCAAAAATAGAACAATAGAATATGACCAAACACAAAACAATAGGAACATGACTGAAAATAAAACAATAGAAATATCCTGAGGTAAAACAGAACAGGGCATAAAAGAATAAGCGGGGTAGGAATAATAGAAAATGAATAAAAGAAAATGTAAATGATGAATGTACCATTGTTAAGGGTAAGGGTAGAAACAATATACCTGGGGGTTACCTATACCAATCATGTTGTGTATAGTAGGATAAAGGAGTGATAGAAGAAAGAGAGAGAGAAGCTCAGACACAGACACAGATACAGACACTAACATAGATAGAGGATGTGGTTGCTAATACAAGTCTTATAGTTACATGAAGGTGTCTATACAACCAAAGTGTCTATAACATTATATAAACTAACAAATCACTACCTCTAGGAAGGCTGAAACAGTAGTACAAGTGTCTAATGTACTCCAAACTATCACCAACCAATCTGTCACAATCTGTCACTTCGTAAACAGTGTGCAGACACCTGGTGTGAAAAGACTAAAGACAAAACTATTCAGTCTTCATCACAAAGACTCAAGTCTATTTGAAGTCACTATCTCAAGACAAAACTACTATTCTAAAAAGTAATCATTATTAGTAATAGGACATCGATGGTTTAGTACTCACTTCAGTCTTTGTCACAAAGACTGAGGTGACTAGCTGCTCTAATGGCCTACTTATATGTAAGATAGACAATAAGAAAGTAGACAATAGGGATGATAAACAATAGAAAGAGATGATAGAAATGTGAGACAATGAACAGCAATGTCCAGTATAGGAGAACAAAGGAAAAGGATAAACACTGTTAAGTATATGATACCGAGCTTCGGTTCACTCAGTCATACCAGCTGAATGATCTCTACCATCTAATCCCACACACAAGTGACAAGTCATTCTTTACTGGTATATGGTCTTGGTTTAGTATATTTGATTTGTCACTCGGTTCATTCTCCTTGATCCCATCCCCTTCTATCTTCACTTATTCTTTTATGTATCTTGTTTCTATCTGTTTTGATTATGTTCTATGATTCAGTTTTTGACCAAACTTTCCATATCTTGTTTCTATATCTTATTTCTTTTATATACTTGGTTGCATTATCCTATTACATGTCAAGGTCATTCATCCCTAGTTTCTTTGACTATATAAGTAGTACTGTAGGTTTGCTCTAGGTAATTAATACCTAAAAGCCTGTGTGCACTGGTCCTTTTCTGTGGCAGGATTTAGCACAGTTGTTTGGCACAGCTGGACTAGGGTCTGTGACATGGCGATTTATGAAAGAACATAGACTGTTAGTAATGAGGATATGATGTGATGTGATAAGGATGTGGCCATGACCGAGATATGTCACATATGACTAATACTTGGACTTGGACTTGTGTACAATAGTCTAGATGTTTCTAGACTAGTCTTGGCTTAGACTTGGAGACTTTACTTGAGGCTTTAACTTGTGGACTTGTTATTACAGAGGTAAGTCAGAGGCCTTTATATACAAAAACCAAGCAATGATGTGAAATGATACGAGAGGTTGGCTATGTCAGTTGAATGACAAAGTATGAGAAAAAAGTATACAAAAGAGGAAACTATGGAAAAACTCTAGAGAAATGGTACAACATCGAGGCTGCACAAATAGGGGGTAGGGGCTATGATAGGGGAACACTAACCAAATAAATAAGGATGATGAGTAACAATGAGAAAAGACTAACAGAATAGGAAACAGGTCATGTCATGTCAAGAAAAAGGAAAACATATAAAAGGAATAATAAGGAAGTCCACCAATAAACATCTAACAACCTTGTCGATGAGTCAGGGGACTGAGTCATCTTGGAGTATTTCCAGGTCACAGGCAACATATCTTCCACAATTTCTCCAGTATCCAATCCAAGGATAGGGGTCTGGGAGGAGGAGGACTAATGGGTATACAGTCATACACTCTTATCTTGTGATTAAGAGTGAGTTGAATGTCTGGGATATTGTAATGGGGAGTATGAAATAGTAATTAGACTAGCTACTATGGGACAAATATTTGTAGCTACAGAGTTTATGGTTAAAACTCTACATGAATATATGCTCCTACACAGACGACATGCAGTGGGTCGATCCTATGTAAGTGCTGTTCTGAGGAGCTGGTGGGTGATATGAGTGAGGGTCGTGTAGGTTGTAGTGGGTGAACCACAATAGTGAACTGATTCAATAACAGTGTGAGTGAAGTATACAACACCTATTTAGTTATCCCCACTGGGTTCGCAGCCTTGAATGACAATGAGAGGGGTTTAGACCCAATGTGGCTTGATGTCACATGAGTGCATCGAGTAGATATCAAATATAAGTGTGAGGGGTTTTTGGTATGGGAGACTAGTTGTATTCATTGTAGTTACTATGGCTTTATACAAGTAAAACACCTGACTATAATATGATCTGTAATTAACGGATTCTGTGGAGCATATGTAGGGTTGGCCTATTGTAGGTCACCCCGATGAGATCTTCTTGGAGAACAACACCTGTCAGTGGTGCCAATTGAATAGAATTCCTTTTCCCTTTGTTCCCTTCTTGTCTGTGATGAATATTCCCTCTCTGAGTCGTGTCCCACATCTCATTCTCCTGTTTCTTAGTCATCTGTCCTCAGTGACTGCATATATATGTCCTGGTTCCTTCAATTCTTGTAAAAGTCCACCTACCGGCTTCATGGGTTCAGCCACTAGAGGGGGGATACTGTCAAGTCCACGATACCGAGCTCTGGCTCACTCGGTAATACCAACCAATGGACCCTGACCCATATCAATCCACTACCACACATTCTCAGTTCGGTGCATCCAGTTCATCATCTGGACCACTCCTCTCACCCTATCCCCTCTAGGGAATGGCACGGGTCACCCACAGGTCAAATGTGGGTGACCCGCACCCGACCCATGGGAAACCCGAACCTGTCAACCTATGGGTTTTTTCCCATGGGTCGACAGGTCTCGGGTGCACGCCACACCCGCACGCAATATGTCGCGTATGTGGCAGCGCATATGTCACGTTCGTCACGGCGCATACGCATATGTCACGTACATTGCGTACGTGGCAGCACATGTGCGTATGGGCGTTGCATATGTGGCGGCGCATGCGCATACGGGCATTGTGTATGTCACGTTCATCATGTATGTCACGTTCGTCATGGTGCATGCACATGCGTCGCGTACGTCACATACGTCTGTATGAGGTGGCACGTGCACATACATCGTGTACATCACGTATGTGGCGGTGCATGCGCGTATGGCACGTTCGTCGCGTTCAGGGCGTCGCATTTGTGTCGGCGCGTGCACGTACACGTTCGTCACGTTCGTGTTGGAGTTGACGCCCCGGGTTGGGCCCAGGTCACGGGTGCTCGTGGCTTGACCTGCACCCACACCCAAGGACACCCGACCTGGTGACCCGTGCGGGTTGGCCTGACCTGTGCATTTCCCTAATCCCCTCTACCCCTTACTATTCTCTCTTTCCCTATCCATTCCTTTAACCGTTCTCCCTTGGAACATTTACTATTCCATTATTATTCAGTTGTGGCCCTATTGTTTTATCTTCAGCCAATTTCCATTGTTCTATTCTCATCCACTCCCTCATTATCTTATTCTCAGCCATCCTTCATTATTATATTCTCACTTACATCTCTTATTCTATTCTTGATCACTGTGGACAATACCTCCACATGATTCTTCATACCTTATTGTTCTCCATTCCTTATGCCACCCTGTTCCACATCTTGCTTCTTAACCTATATAAGTAGCAGATGTATGTAGACAATTCCTCACTCAGAATATCAACTTGGTTTGCATCCCCTAGTTCCCCCTTCTCCTGTCTAAAGTCCTTAACTCAGGTTGACACTCTCAGCCTCGTCCCTGGTCCCTCCTCTGTCCAAATCAGTGGCACACATGGAATAGCAGGGCACAATGCACGAGCACGTTGAAGCCTAGCCACCCCAAAAAATGGTCTGCAGGACTTGACTGACTTTCCAGCCTTACTGAGTCATAACATGTAGTTAGAGCCCAAGGCCCATAACCTGTTGTGAGAGGAAAGTCTGTGGTAGACAACATCACACAACAAAGTAATCCTTTGGACTTGTCAATATACTGATCAGAGACAAGTTCCAATAGTTGATTGTAAGCTTACATAAGGCGCTTATTTTAAGCGCCGAACAAGCGCCGAGTTAAAGTGAAAGGAGAGAAGGGATGCTATCAGAAGAAAAGAGCAGTGGGATAAAATCACAAGCCAGCACTTTATAGCTACCCGCTTCCCGGATTCTTTGCGAGCCCAGTTGCTGGTGCATCAACGTAGACCCCCATGGCAAGTCGCTACATGCAAGGCTGAATGCCGGCCAGCCAATGCAGGGCCACCTGGCGACGCCCTTCGCGGCCTTTGCCCCTCCTAGATTCTCTTCGCATACCTATACGTCGTATGAGGGCTGTGTAGTTCATCACAAGAAAGTGCACATGGTGCGTATATAATTGGGGCTCATCAGCTGTACTGGTACAATTCTATTCCAGCAGCTTCATCGTCCATGTTATTAAGATCCGATGAGAGCGGATTCATACAAGTACCCATGATGCGCTATTTACAACTGAGAAAAAGTTCTTCATAGTCGTCTTGGGGATATGGCGTCATGAATATGCTATTGGTAAAAAAAAACAAAAAAAAAGACAGCAACTAGTTAAATGAGATAGATCAGGTGCTGAATGGTAGGAAGGTCGTTATTGAGCGACGCGGTACGTATCATTAAGGGAACCCCATCACTGAAATTGAGCAATAAACGACTAAGAAAGTTATGACTTGGTTTTACGCAATCGAACAGAGCTCGATTTTGAGAAGGGAGCATGAACATTGTGCCAGAGAATGATCATAACTGGGCACACTCCCTGACCACATGAAAGATTCGTCAACATAGCGATTGATAATAATTCGCGGAGTACAAACCTGTAGTAACATCACGGTTTCCAAGGCATACTGTGCTGGGCTTTTGACACTGAGTCCAACGAAGAATACTAGCGCGGGAATGTAATACAGAGCAGCAGATTCCACGAGCAACGAGAGTACCCGGTCAAAGGTCGACTGCTGTACTACTGAGAGCTCTTTTCTCTTGTTCTCAGGGTTAGGCTGTTGTATGAGGGCTATGCAAATAAGGACAGTGTACAA
>QLPG01003946.1:0-26529 GCA_003314385.1 Gomphus sp. MG54
TTGGATCTTTGAAAGCCACGTACTCGGGGCTCTATGAGACACATCGGTGCTGTTCCGGACTTGACGGCTTACATTCTCTCGTAGGGTGTTCTTGGCTACCGCATATCACACACTTGTCATGGGTTTGTGCACAATGAGCCATCATATGTGAGACCCCAATTCTCTGACATTTATAACACCTCTTCACCTCCCTGAGCTGCTTTCCTTGCTGTGACTCATGTGCTGGCTATGAGAATACCAGTCCTCACAAGTGAGTTGGGCGCAGTTCGGTTACGAAGGTACATTTTTACATGCACGGCCGCTTGTGTATCTGAACGCTGCCCTGTAGCTTTATCCAGAGTGCTGTGAGAATACTCCCCGCCTCGAGTGGGTTTGTCGTTTCTACTCTCATTAGTTCGGGTCGAGATTCTGGGTCACAACCAATTGGGACAAATTCCACGATTGGTACCCTTTTGAAATACTCGGATCACTGAAGTGTTTAAGGGAATCGAGAGTCATTGGATTCTGCTGGATGAGCTCGGCGTGATCTCACTTGTTAGCCCTACATTCACCACCTTTTGCAATATCATTCGCCACGCTACCCCTGGCGTTGACGTCGATCATTATCTAGGACATCTGGCATTTCTCAATGATGCAATGTGCCACCACATTCGAACATGCCTAAAGAACGACATCCAACTCGTTCACGACCTTTGGTATACCTTGTCCCAGTGCCTTGCACTGGCTGTACTGGTAGAGGCGCTAGATGATTCTCTTGCATTAGATTTCGAAATATACATCCCTGCAGTGATTCTTCCCTTATTGTCCATCCTTTAAGAGGAAAAGACAGATGTTGCCGCCCCAACACAAGGGAAGGCAGTAAAAGCTCTGGACGCCTTTGTTCCTAACTTAAATCGCTACACAAACTTACATAGTGATTCCAGTCGTTGTTACTTGCTACGAGTACGGCGGCAATCCAAGTATTCTTCCCATTCAGGCCATACACTTCCGGCATCATTCATTCGTTGATTCCTTATACAACAACAAAATACACAAATCACACGAGAACACTTGAACATTATGGAAGTAGTTTAAGCTTCAGGCTCTATTTAAATGTCTGTTTAATATGTCACAGCCGATTATATACTCTTATTATTCTGAATATCCCCTATGTATGAAGAATAACTGCTAGTTATAACAACTTAAAGAGTCACTCACCTCAGTGAATGGTGACTTCACTAAGGGGACATGCATTCAAGGCTTACTGATGCCCTTGCTTCAACAGTATGGAGGGTACAATCTTGAATAGAATATTACAGTACATATCTCATAAAAACCTATTGATTTTGGCTATATCACGCGAAACGGATATCCAGGTGAACTGGGTCAGATTCTTTCGAAACCGGACCTTGTCCACCACAGGTTTCCGTAGTTTCACAACAATTGGTTTTCGGGATGCGATCACGTCCTGAGCCGCAATTCAGGCAGGGAAACCAGACTCGTAGTATATCCTATACCTAGTCAATAACCTGTTTAATCCGAAGGATACCACTTCTGTACACGTACACGTTGTACTCCAAACACCAAGAAGGCAAGAAGAGGATCTTCAGAAGTGGACGTAGGTCATAGATGCGGAATATATACTGGAAAATCTCACAAAGTGAGTCGACAGCAAAAGCTATGTCAGTGATGACCTGGCCATTTGAGTTAGGGTTCATAGTTCCAAACAAGATGTACATGCTTGAAATCCGTCAAATTGTGATCGTATTTAGAGTCACGCGAAACACTTACATGATAAGAATGAGTCGAAAAATACAGAAAAAGGAGAGGCGCATTAGCAGTGAGAGTGTCATCACCCCACTCATATTGATTTGTCGAAAAATGCGACGATATCTAAAAAAACTGACCAACAAAAGGACTGGACACACATCACTGACAGTGTGGTACAACAGGAAGAAACTGACCATCACAGAGGGAAGTAAGAGAGAGAATGACAAGCCCGATATAGTCGATGAAGTTGATGGGAGAAATAAATGGTTTTACGTTGCTGCCGAACAACTGGTACTGAAACAATAGGAAACAGTCATCCAGAAGATGGAATAAACGGAATAAACGGAATCTTCTACTCACAAATGGTATCAATCCCATGATATACGGTGTGGCTAGGAGCTGTTGTTCCTAATTCAAAAGTGCTCACTCCTTACAAAACAATAAAGATCTCACAATAAATGTTCCGAGTTTTTTCATTGGTGCGTGTTCCCTATGAAATGCAGCTCTCATTTGTAACCAGAGCTGGATAAGATATTAGTGGGTCAGCATTAGTTCCGGTTGACACCCACGTGGATGCTAAGGTTCAGGGTGGCCGTAAAGCTGCTACATACGCGGAAATCATCGCGGGAAGGATGAATGGGTTTTAGAAGAGCATCCTTATTCCAATATTGATAGCGAACACTTACATCAACGCCAGAGAACTCATTTGTATAGTCAGTATCCATGCTACACCGATCTGAGCACCATTTTTTTCTGTAAAGGATCTAGACACCATATCGCTGTTCTCAATAACTTTAGTAATTGCAAAACATAAGAAATTACTATAGCACCCACAAGAAGATCTTTCCTGAATTATATAAGAGATATGTCCACAGAAAATTTACAAAGACAGGATGACGGTGCACTTTCTCAGCAAAGAGGACAGTAAGCAGCACGGCAGATAGAGACACGAAGCCCAGTACAAGAAAGGAAAACATAACAATCTCGATGGTTTGATAATGCATCGCGAGGAGCCTTTCAACGATGTGTACCTCTCAAACCTTGCCTTTAAATGTGCATGCTCAAGAATAGATGACAGATGATCAATCCGTCAGATGCGCACTGAGGAGCAACATATATGAAAGAAGAACTATGATATAACTGTTGCAAGATAGCTTCTTTGAGAGAGGGAGAAGTGAGAAAATTAGGACATTATTACATCCGTTCAACTTCCACAACCAACCAAAGTTCATATTTTAACACATCAGTCAGTCGTCGAACTCTGGACACAGTTCTAATTTAAGATGGCATCTAGTCAACTTTCCTGGACAATTAGTTTCCCTTGCTCGTTGTCATGCTCTTGATATACACCTCGACCATCGACATACCTGCCATCTATCCAACCACGTGCAGTTAACCATAGCAAAGAAGAATAATGCCTGCTAGTGTCGCTCTCCATCTATTTGACTGCAACCTGTGCCATGGTTTGATGATATAGGTATTCTTTAAGTGTTAGTATTATTTTTCACGTGTGTGCTCGTTCTGTCTGCAGATGACACCGTCTATATTACTCATTCACATGCTGTAGCAGCACTCTCATGGAAGAATGCTTGTCATATTGATAAGATGAGTAAATGCCTAATATGATAAATGTTGGGAAGTTTTGCATCTTACACAGCCTTCATACTCTGTTCCTTTGTGATTTCCTTATCTGGAGTACAAAGGGCTCCAAAGCAAGGTTGTACCTCCAGACTTCTGTAATAGGGTACAACACATGAGTTAAAACTAGGTCCTCCTGACCCTATACCTGTAAGGGCAACCCCTGTAGCACTTGTGGGCTATCACACAATGCTAGCCAAGGGATAAAATCTGGATGATTAGCTACTACACTTACACAAAGGGAAAGGGGTCCTCACCTAGCAAGGGGAAAAAACCTAGGAGGAAAAACTAGGATCCCATCCTAGTGACCCCTGTAATCTATATACTGTAAGGGCAACCCCAGCAGTGCCTGAGAGCTGTCACACAGTGCCTGGTCAAAGGTATAAAGCCGCTGCCTCTTTTCTTGGTCAGCATTGGTCAGCATTTATATAAGCCTTTCCCACAATGCAGATTTCAGAATTTGAGCACCGCCAGGTCATGTGACTGGTTCAACCCTCGTGTCTCCCTTTCCTTCTCCACCACACCCGCGCATGGCAACACCAGGCCACTCCACGTCCCCGTGCGTTGTGCAGGAAATTTTTCGGCATGTGCTGGGTGCACCCCATCTTTGTGTTGTGCACCCACCACACACCGACGTCTTTCCTCCACCACCCCCAATGCGGTGGGACCTCGGCGTGCGGTAGGTGCACAACGTGAACATGCGCTGCACTGTTGGGGATCCGGGAATTCTCCAATATATTTCTACATGACTTCTGAACCAGATGAGCATACAAGATCCAAACCTCTCCTCTAAAGAAAGTCACCCATAAAACCAGTTCTAAAATGATTACCAAAAAAATATAATAAAATTTTGGCTGGCCATTTAAGAGTGAATTACTTATGGTAATTAACTCTTAAATAACAAACCCACAAGTCCAAGGAAAACCCTCAAAAACATATCTTTTTCATCTATTCCTATTTGGACCCACAAGGAACCATAATTGGTTGTCTATTACTTAATACACAGAAAATGGTGCCAAATTCCTGGGTCAAGTTCTCAAATCAACTTTGTACAACAAATTCCTGGGCTTATATAATAGTCATTACATAAAGGTCAGCCCAGAAGCATGGCTCATATACTAATAATATTTTGTGACCTGACCAGTCACAAAACTACAAGCCATGGGAACATTTCTTTTCTTTTGTCATTAGTAACTACAAGGGTGACACTGTGACTTCCAGGGGATTCCAGGACCTTCCATCCCTTTCCGTAAGCTTCTCACTAATTTCTAGAAGGTCTTGCCTTATTTGGGAGTTACATAATCAGCTTAGAATTAGTATATATAGAGACTAGTTCTGTAGCGTAAAAGCAATCAATCTTATCTTCACCCATAATCCGCCAGATTATCTAGTGCTGCCAGCACTCTCTTAAGTAGGTCGCCGACCACTAAGACTTATCATCAGAGGTTTGTTTGTGGAATAGATCTCGACCCTTCTATGCAGTAGAAGGTTTCTTGGACAAAATATAAAAGGTACGTAAAAACATCATAAAAGAACTAAACTAGATTTTATAGGACATATGTAGAAATAATCCTAGGCAAGGGTAGAATAATAGTTCACGAACATAAACTATTATTCCTACACGTAATTGACATGTCACCTGCCAAGACCCCCTCTAAACAATTCTTTTTGGACATCAACCCAGACAGGCATTAGCTTGCTGTCGTCTTGTCGGAGAACTTGATTCAACTTTCTTCACACCAAAGTTTTGTCACAGCTCTCGGGTTAGCAGCTTACGGTTCCAAAACATGCACCCAGCACATGCCGACATCTTTCCTCCCACCATGGTCATGCTCCTGACCACACAAATGATGTAGTGACACCAATGTACCCCACCTCCCGACACCCCCACGTGTGGGGCTGTCAGGACGTACGGTGCACTGTTGTTGCTGTGTCGTGTGTCGTGTCCGGACGATCGTTTTTTTCTCAATGCACACACTCCCTACCCTACACTTCATAGACCCTGGTCATGCACTTTGTCCGCTCCTCACCATGCACGATGCGGCAACACCACGCATGACACCTGGTCAAGGGAATATTGGCAGGAACTTTGAAATTAGCAAATACAGAAGAAGAAAGAGGCCTCGCAAAGTAGCTATATGTCACAACCATACATTGTGCTTTGATTTATTTGGCAGTACCGACCAACCGACCCCTACTCACATCATTCCACAGCATACGGTTTCAGTTCGGTACACCTGGTTTATCACCTGGTTCATTATCCTTTTCCCCAACCCCTATTCTTTATCATCCCTACACTCCCTTCCTTTCCCCCTCACTCGTTTACCCATGGGACGTTCACTATTCCCTGCCACTCACTCACAGCCCTATTGTTTTATTCTCGGCTATTCCTTATTGTTCTATTCCTTTCCCACAATCTCACCGCTTATATTTCATTGTCTTACCCTCTCATTATTCTATTCTAATCATTGTGGACTATACCTCCACATGGTCTTCATACCTTATTCTTTTTTCCATGTCTTATGCCACCCTTATTCCACATTCCACCTCTCAGCCTATATAAGTAGTTGATACATGTACATAGTTCCTCAGTCTGAGTATCAACTAGGTTTACACCTCCCTACTCTCCTCCTTCTGTTCAGAAGTCCTTGCTCAGGCTGACATCCTCGGCATTCGCCTGAGTATCTGTTCTCGTTATAAGTTAGTGGCACGCACAGGAGGCAGGGCACAACACACGAGTACACTGAAGCCAAGCCACCCTGACCAGCCTGCAGGACTTGGCTGGTTCTGACAGTACCATCGGTAGTACCGAGGCCTGACACTATGATAGCAAATGCAGTCTAATTCTTCAATGATGTTGGGAGTGATCCCTACCAACCATCCCTTGTTGAATTAATTGCTCAAGAACAACTGCGTGATCTCCTTCAGCCAGCTCTCAAACATGTCCTCGCTGTGGGTTCTATTAAACTACTTCCAAGTCGTTTGTTCCTCCAGTCACCCCCCACCCCCTATAGGTGTTTGCACAACTGCACCTGCGGATTGTCAACAGCCACAAGGAATTCTATGCCGTGATTATGTTTTTCGTTGAATGGCATTACTTAAAAGCTGAAGGTACCAACCTAACCCCCCATCACTTACCGGTTTACATATCTCAATTTAGGGGCTTCTTTTGCAGAGAATTTCTATGGGTTGAAGAGATTTCGAAAACCCTTGATAGAAATGGAACATGCCAATGCTGCTGTCTGTGGGGGCTTCCAGTCGGTTACTGGTCATCGTGCACGTAAAGCAGATATTTGGTTACTCTCCCTACATCTTAGGCCTGATTGACGGTGCTCCATTACAGACAACCTTCATCTCTTCAGCTTCAGCTAAGTACGTATGACTCCCCCCACTCAATGCACTCCCGTAGGCATGACCGATACGTCAATGACATCATTGAAAGCACTCTGGGAGGTGTGGGTGCACCCGCTTCTACAGTTCTGGCAAGGTATCTGCCAATGTGGGAGGATGGAAGGTTTTGAGGAGGAGCCTACCACTCAGTGGGTCTCTAAAATGCAATGGGTGCTTTGACCTTTATGTTCCATAAGTAGGTAGCATGACTGGCACACCAAAGAAACGATGTGTAGGATATCGAAGGATGGGAATGGGGCGTGTACTCTGGAGTCTGTAGATATTGGTGTGTCAGTGGGGGTGGAGATTGGGCAGTCATCCTTCAGAGTTGCTTCATGTACGATGACGCGAATATAGATATTCCCCACTACGACGATGCCTATGACAGTGGCGTCTACCTCAATGGTAATGAACAAAGCCACCAAAAAGTGAATCCTCGGTTCAACCATGAGAATGTCAACCATCATGGTGGAACTGAGGAGCAAGAGTGGACATTGGGAGCTGGTAGCGCAATCACTGCACTGTCTGACCCACATGCTGAATGGGAGGAGATGCGAGTGAAGCTGGGGAGCATGGGGAGGGCATTCGGTGTTGATGAGCTTTAGTCATCATCCTTATTGTGATGCACTGAATTTTGTATACTTTATTTTCCTTTGTATGGAGTTCAACCTCCCTGGTGAGTTTCATTCTCTGAAATTCATATTGCATGTTATTCATTAAACATTCTTTAATACCTCAATGACTATATGGATAAAATTGGATGGGAATGGAAGCACATATAGAATACTTTCAAGAACTTATAGGCACATAGAATGTTTGACAAAAACACTGATTGCAGGTGATTGCTTTTCTCAAGAATTGCCTCTGATCATATTAATTATGAATAATGAATTATATGATTTTAATTCTTCGTCACTGACATCTCTCATTACCAACCTCCACAGCCATGTAGGGAATCGTACAGTCACTCTCAATGAGCTGCATGAATTATATCAGCTGCCTTTTCTGCAATCATGTATGCCATAGCTAATGAGAAAATTTTGAACTGAAACAAACATGGACAAGAAAGGACTTGGTATACCAAGTGTATATGCTGCAATATAAATGGGGATGATGGAGATATTTATGATATGGAGGTTTGTGGTTCCAATAGATAGAGATGTGTTGAATATAGGATTGGAAAATTGTAGTTTTGGCTGGGCTCTGCTTAGGTCTCAGGTCTTGGTCTCGGCTTGCCTGCCTCGGGTCTCGGCTTGCCTGCCTCAGCTTTGGCTGGGCTCTGCTAGGGCTTTGGCTTGGCTTTGGCTGGGCTCTGCTAGGGTTTTGGCTGGGCTCTACTGGGGCTTTGGCTTAGCTTTAGCTAGGCTTTACTGGGGTTTTAGCTGGGCTCTGCTACGGCTTTGGCTAGGCTCTGCTGGGGCTTTGGCTGGGCTCTGCTGAGGCTTTGGCTGGGCTCTGCTGGGGCTTTGGCTGGGCTCTGCTGGGGCTTTGGCTTGGCTTTGGCTAGGCTCTGCTGAGCTGGCTGGCTCCTCTGCTGGAGGGTGGGGGGTGGCTTGTACTAGCAATGGGAGAATTCCCAAGTTTAGTCATCTAGTTATGTATATGAAGGAAAGTGGCTTCACCTAGCAATGGGGGACTTTCTAAGAGGAAATCCTAAAACCCCTTGCTAGTGAGTCCCACACTCTATATAGCCTGTACCCATGCACTGCTTCCCTAACATACCTTACCCTTCCATTGGGTCTGGAGGTACATTCCCCCAGATACCCACAGGCCCAGTCCCACATGCCTGGATCACGAGTTTGGGTTCTTGGCCCAGTGAGCAATAGGGAATGGCATGGGTTGGGTCAACCGACATGGGTCACTGGGTTGGGTGTCCTTGGGTGCAGGTGTAGGTCAAGCTGAGACCACCCACAACCCAGCCCAACCTGTAGTGTCATGCATGCATGTATGATACACAGGTGTCAAGCTTTGGGTACTGATGGACTTTGGTACTGCCGAGGGGTCAGGCGGACAATGGCCAAGTCCTGCAGGCCAAGAGTAGTGGCATTGGCTTCAACGTACTCATGTATTATGCCCTACTTACTGTGTGTGCCACTGATTTGCAACAGACAGATACTTGGGAGGATGCTGGTGATGCTGGTCTGAGTTGAGGACTTAACAGAAGGGAAGAAGGTAGAAGGGCCTAAGCCTAGTCGATAACCAGAATGAGGAAATATGTACATGCATGTCCTACTTATATAGGTTTAAGAAGCGACATGTGGAATAAGGAATGTGGAACAATAAGGTATGTAGAGCATATGGTTATTGTCCACAATGGGTAAAATTAGAATGAAGGAATGCAAAACGGGGATAGAACAATAAAGGATAGGATAATAGAAACGTGGCCAAGGATAGGACAATAGGAAGTGCCCTGTTGTAAAAGTGGTAAATACTTGACCCATTGTCATTGTATACTGCTTTGGGCTATTATGTAACAGCCCTTATTGTTCTATGTTTTCAGCCATCCATTGATTGCCGTATAGTATATAAGTAGCACACTTGTAGTATCTGCGCTTCTTCAGCTCTTATGCTGAACTCACATGTCGCAGGTATAGTAGTTAATACACTAGCTCTTATGCTGAACTCACATGTCGCAGGCTTACTCTGCCAATAGAGTTGCCTTCACAATAGGTTATGGGCCCCGCCTGAACGCTCACCCAGCTTGAACGCTGGATACATAGCCTACTTGACACCTTGTTCAGTCCATGCTCACCTCCATCCCATGCTGTGTCCAACACCCTACAGGTCTCTCACTTCAGTCAAGAAGTTCGACAGGACCAAACTGGGAGGACTGGCTCCACCAGCACATGGATGGCACATGGCGAGGAACACCGAGTTTCAATCACTCGTAAATGGCACAGGCGCAGTACTTGCACTCGCTGCATTCGCCTCCGTTCCTTCATCACCCACTCTCCAAGCCCTCCTCTGGGCGACCCATTCGGAGACTGTGCAACTCTATGTTGCAAACATCGCCCATCGGTTCGACACCAGCGGGCTTTCACCAACGGGTTCGCCACCTGAACCGCGTATTCAACAGGGCTTTCCGTGCGCATCCAACTGTTGCGACTGCCAGAGGCATCGGCTCCCATAGGCTACACCAGCCTGACAAACGCCGTCCTCGATACCACACCGGCCTACCTCCTGTTCTCCATCGCAGCGCATTCTCACCCTCTGCGCGTGCCGCTGCTGCACCATACCCACACCCTGGCCTACTCTTGCCGTCGTTCATGCCTACCACGTCCTCGTCGCACATCGCAGTCGCCACCTGCTCCTGCGGCATCCGACGCCAACAGGAAACATTTCATCGCCGACATCGAGTAGTGGCGTGTCACGCCAAATGCCAGCGCAACGAGATGCACGCGCACCCAGACTGTACCTGCGTACACGTTGCCTGCGTACATGTCGCCAGCGCACACCTGAGCACCCAACCTCACTCGCCATCCTTGACAACGCGCTGCACACCACGCGAAAAAGGGCAAGGGCCGAGATTCCCTTGCGTCCGCACCCACCTTCGCACAGGTTCTTGTCAACGGCTCGCCTATCTCCAACGATGAGCTACTCAAGGGCAACACATCGCGCAAAATTCTGTGTTCCTGGCCACCTCAAGTGACAGCGTGTACATCACTTGTGACAGCACGTACATCGCTTGTGGCAGCACGTACAACATCACTCAATTGACAGCGCGTGCATGGCATCTTTCAGTGTGCGACCTCAGCGGACACCCCCATCGCCATCTTCGACCACTGCACACGCGAGACTGAGTGTCTTTGTCTCGACTCTCGCCAGGCTGCCCCAGCCGCATCCCTACCGTGTCTCGTCAAATTGTCGTAAGACTACCTCCTCAATACTGTGCCGGCCCTCCTCACTCAGACATCGCTCATGCCTTGTCTCATGGAACCTGCCCGCAGTCATCAAGCAGTCTCGGATCTCATTGACTTGGGATTCAAGTCCATCGCCAACACTGGAGTGACTCACTTGATCGAAGCGCTTGCTGCAAATCAACACAGGCATCACAATGGGACCACAGAGCGGTAGAATCACCGTCTGCATTGGCGCAGTTTTTTCGACCTCAACACCGGCTCCACTCTTCCTGGCTGCACCCTGCCTAATAAGCGCAAATCAACCCAGTCCACAAGTCCCGACTGAATCATGGACACCAACACACAATGCTAGACACGTACAATACCGCAACCATCTTCTCTATCCAATTGTTCCAATTGCGGGGGAGATTTCCTAGATGGGAACCACAGATTGGCTACATTGTCCACCAGGCCCAACACCGGTCACACACCGGTTCACCAACTACACGCTCAACTGCAGCCACGCTCAATTGCAGTCACGCTCAACCACAGCCGTACATGCAACAACGGCCACCCGCCATCATCGGGAATACGCCTAGGTTGCCAAATACAACCGGTGACAGACCACTCGTCAACTCGCCATGACATGCGAGGGTGACTACGTGGAGCTCACCACAAGCTGCAATGCTGGCCACTGCCAGCTTGCCACCATGTGACATACCTAACACTGACTCGCCATGTCAAACGCGAGGTTAGCTACATGGTTGCTCACAACCACCCATGACACAGGCCGAAATCGATTTGCTCAGACACGCAAGATCGACAACACGGCGGCTCACAGCGCGACGCTAGCCACACGCCAGCTCGCCTTCTACGTGACACAGACTGCTCGTTGACTCGGCATGACGCGCGAGGGAGACTATGCAGGAGTTCACAGGCGCAAGGCTGCTCACATAGCAGCTTGCCATTATTAGTGACACAGGCCGAACATTGACTTGCTCAGACACGCAAGGTCAATCACACGGCAGCTCACAGCGCAATGCTGCTCACCTAGCAGCTTGCCGTCATTAGTGACACAGACCGGAAACTGGCTCGCTATGACACGCGAGGCTGGTCACACCGCCGCTCACTAACACACACGACATCATCACACTGAATTGCCATATACACACGACACTGGTCACACACCAAACTCGCTACGACGCGCAATGTCAGCAGCATGTCAACATGCAAGGCTGTAGCTTAGATGTACTGATTCCTCAATTGTGGGGGAGATTTATGAAACACTTGAGTCGCTAGGGCTCTTTCAGTTCATCCTACACACCAGCCCATCATCACAGGCGCGACATTGGCCACATGCCAATTCGCCACCACACAGGACATCGGCCACATGCCGATTTGCCACCACACGCAATGTCGGCCACATGCCGACTAGCTACTACAGGCGCGAGCTCGATTCACACATCAACTCGCCACTGCTCGCTACCACACACGAAGTATACCGACACCATGAAACACAGCCCCGATGGCTACTTCACGCACGACGAGGTGCTTCTCCGCCTGTCACAACACAACTCGTGCTCCCCATGCCCTGCGCTCAACACGGCTGAAAACCATGGATATCTGCCCTGCAACATGTGTTCCCTCTCCATGTAGGACATTATCTCCGCCATCCGCGTGTGCTATAATGTCTTGTAGGTCCTCACGATCCTCTTTGCCGTCAGCTCTTTCATTATCCTCCACCTGGGGAGCATCGACCAGGATTGGCTCTGTACTTGCATCATTCGGGTGCCGTCACCAGCCTCGTCTCACCGTTCTTGCTGGACATCCTTGCACCGCTCTCACCGGGTGTCCTGCATCGTGCGCACCATCGTTCGCACACCACTCATGTATCGTTCAGTCGTCGCACCGTTCTCTCCACGCTCACTCATCGCGTCATTCGCACGCCATACGCACCTCGTTGCATCGCGTTCACACACGCGTCCACGCACCGTTCATTTGCCCTCCTTGCACACCGCTCATACGGGTGGTTCATGCACTGCCCACACCTCTGACTCCCACGGCTCCACCGCATGCAACCCCGGCCATTGCTGCCTCTCGCAAACGCGTCCCCTTCGTCGAGGAGCGCAGCCTCTACCTACCTCATGCACAGCATCCATTTGCGCTGCCCTGTCTGAAGTCGTTCACGCTTGCAGCCGCTTACCTTCACAGCCGTTCACCCTTGCAGCCGTTTACGCTCGCAACCATTCGCGTTCGCAGTTTTTCACACTCAGAGCGAAGAACCGCCAGCAAACACGCATGCCGACGACCGTCATGGCGATAAGCCGCCCTTTTCACTCTTACACATGGGACTCTGCACTAAAGCCCCCTCATGTTCCATTCCATCTGAGCCTGCTCATGCTTGCACCTCCACTCAACTGCAGGCCAACTATCATCCCCGTTCCCATGCACACACGTACACGGCATCATGATGACCTTTTGAACTCAGCCTCTATGGTTTTTCTGAATTCATTGATGGCTCAAGTACGGGGGAGTGTTGTAAAAGTGGTAAATACTTGACCCATTGTCATTGTATACTGCTTTGGGCTATTATGTAACAGCCCTTATTGTTCTATGTTTTCAGCCATCCATTAATTGCCGTATAGTATATAAGTAGCACACTTGTAGTATCTGCGCTTCTTCAGCTCTTATGCTGAACTCACATGTCGCAGGTATAGTAGTTAATACACTAGCTCTTATGCTGAACTCACATGTCGCAGGCTTACTCTGCCAATAGAGTTGCCTTCACAATATGCCCAACTATAAAACAAGGGCAGGAAGTCCTGAGGTGAGATAGGCCAAGAGGTGAGGAGTAGGCATGTGGGTGGTGGATGTGCCAAGCTGAGACCGGTGTACCAAGTGATATGCATGTGGCATGGACACTTGGACGTGAGCATAGGATGGCTGCTTGGTTGGCACTACTGAATAAACAGGTCTCGGTACGTGTACTTGACAACAGGTGCACATATGTACAGCACAAATGCACTGTAGGTGCATGTGCCACATGTGTGCTGGTGTGGCATGCACCCAACACCTGTCAACCTATGGGAAAAAACCCATGGGTTGATGGGTTTGCATTTCCCATGGGTTGGGTATGGGTCACCTACATTTGACCTGTGGGTGACATGTGCAGTTCCCTAGTGAGCAATGAAGATGTCAGTTATCCATTTGGCCTTAGGGAGAGGTATCTCAAATCTGTCAGGGGATAACCTTCACAGCCTATTTCCTTTTCCTTTATTTTCCTTATATTTCCTTTTAATTTCTTCCCTTTTATCCTATTCTCCCTTTTTCTTATTTACATTACTGATTATTTCTCTATTGTTTGTACCTGTTGTGACACAGTAGCTATATAGCTAGTGATTAGGTAATGGGATCCTCATCTGGTTCTCTTTGGATCCCCTCTACCTAAGGTATGTGATACTGTCAGTATGTCAGGCACCAGGAATGCCGACAATGCATGAGCCAAGCACTATTGTAATAATGCTGACTTCACAATGCTGGTGTCAAGTCCATGTACCGAGACCCATCCACTGGCAGTACCAACCGAGCAATCATCCTATATCCACGACCAAGTGCCCGCGTCGCATGCATAACACTTGGTGCGCTGGTCCCGGCTCAGCACATCCGCCATTCACCCTCCTCGGTCCGTTTCACCTCGGGACTTCCTGTCCTTGTATTATCCTCGGACACGACCCCATTGTTTTATACTCGGCCACTCCCTATTATCCCATCTTGAGTCATGATCCTATTATCCTGTCTTTTATTGTTCTATCCCCGCTTTGCATTCCTTGTTCTAATTTTGTTCGTTGTGGACAATGACCATATGCTCTGCATATCTTGTTGTCCCACATTCCTTATTCCACATGTCGCTTCTTAACCTATATAAGTAGGACATGGATGTACATACTTCCTCATTCTGGGTATCAACTAGGCTTAGGCCCTTCTACCTTCTTCTCTTCTGTTAAGTCCTCGACTCAGGCAGGCATCCTCAGCATCCCCCCAAGTATCTGTCTGTTGCAAATACAGTGGCACACATGGCAAGTAGGGTGCAACACACAAGTATGTTGAAGCCAATGCTACTACTCCTGGCCTGCAGGACTTGGCCATAGTCTGCCCGACCTTTCGACAACACCCCTCGGCAGTACCGAAGTCCGTCAGTAACCGACACTTGACAGCTGGCCAGAATTGGCCAAGTCCTACAGACCAATTGAAGTGGCTTGGCTTCAACATACTCATGCATTTTGCCCTACTTTCCACGTGTGCTACTAATTTGGAACAGAAAGGAAACTTAGGAGAGTGCTAAGAGTGTCAGCCCAAGTAAGGACTTTAGATAGGAGAAGGGAGGGCAAGAAGGCATAAACCTAGTTGATACTCAGAATGAGGAAATATCTACATCCATGTGCTACTTATATAGGTTAAGAAGTAAGATGTGGAATCAGGGTAGCATACATGGAGAAATAATAAGGTATGAAGAACATGTGGAGGTATTTGTCAAGTACACATACTGAGTGTCTGGTAATTTGACCGTGCTGACTGAACAGCCAGACTACATCCATGTACAAGTGCCCATGCCACATGCAAGTCACTTGGTATGCTGGTCTCAGCTTGGCACATCCACCATCCACATTCCTTGTCCCTATCCCTCATCCATTCTGCCCCATTCACCATCCATTAATTCCACCCCATCCCCTCCTTAATCCTCAACCCATGTTACCTCAGGACATCTGACCCTTGTTTTATCCTCAGCCACGATCCATTGTATTATAGTCAGGCACTCCCTATTGTCCTATCCTTGGCCACATTCCTATTATTCTATTTTCATTGTCCTATCCCTGTTTACATTCCTCCATTCTATTTTTTGCTCATTGTGGACATTATCCACATGTTCTGCATATCTTATTGTCCCACATTCCTTATTCCACATGTCACTTCTTAACCTATATAAGTAGTACATGCATGTACATATTTCCTCATTCTAGGTATTGACTAGGCTTAGGCCCCTTACCTTCTCTTTCCTCTGTAAAGTCCTCTACTTGGGCTGGCACCTTTGGCACTCTCCTGAGTATCCCTTCTGTTCCGAATTGGTGGCACGTACAGAGATTAGGGTGCAATGCACAAGTACATTGAAGCCAAAGCCACTACCTTTAGCCTGCAGGACTTGGCTGCTACCCATCCGACCCCTTGGCATTACCGACGCTTGACAGTATTTTCCACAATGATCTAGAATAGAATAAGGAATGTAAATGAGAATAGAACAATGAAATATGGCTGAGAATAAAATAATAGGAGTGTGGATGAAATAGAACAATAGAAAGTGGCCAAACATAAAACAATAGGGCTGTGACTGAATAATAAGTGGATAGTGAATATCCTAATAGGAAATGGGTAAGGGGAAGGATGGGGAATGAAAGAATGACAAAGAATAGAGGGGATGGGGTGAGGAGAGTGAACCAAATGATGTGCTGAATGTACCAAGCTGAGACCATGTACTAGTGAGGAATGACTTGTCACTGGTGTGTGGATTAAATGGTAAGGGTTGTTGGGTCGGTACTGCTGAGTAAACTGGAGCTCAGTATTGTGTACTTGACAGTATCCCCCCCTAGCAGCTGAACCTATGAAGCCAGTAGGTGGAGTTTAAAAATAGAGTTCTGGGTACTGATGTGATGTCACACATTGTTTGAAAAAATTCCCAGGCTTTCCATCAGCCAACCACATTACTACCCCCCATCAGCATCACTCCAAATGAAAAGAATGGATGCTGAGACTGATGACAAAATCAAGAGGTGCAAGGAGAACTACCTCATCCATCAGTGTCAGTGGGAGGAAAAGGAGAGGGCAGAATGGGAAGCATAGGAAAAGTGCCTGGCCAAGGAAGCTGCTGAGGTGGCCAAGAAAAAACAGGCTGAGTTGGCCAAATGGGTGGAAAAATAGGCTCCCAAGGAGAGAAGTGGGGTAGAGCATCCCCAGGGTGTGGAGGATTGAGACAAAATGCCCAAAAACCAGGGTGTTGAACAGGCGAGGGCTCCTGAAGGCTCATACATGCAAGAGGGGTAAGAGTGTGGAGGTGAGGCCCAGCAGGGTGACTGAGGGTGGTAGGCTGAGGGGGGCCAAGGTGAGTTGGGAATTTTTGTTTTGTTTATATTGTTTTAATTTTGTTTTGACAACATAAAAAGCAGGCCAAAAAGCAGTGGACACCAGCTGATGGACCCCCCTGCCCCACATGTATAAAGCGTGGGGACACATGCATCATCCTGGGAGTTAGAGCTATATGCATCATCCTGGGAGTTGGGGCTATATGCAAGGAGTGCAACAGAGGGAAGGTGGCCTGCAAGCTGGTGGCACCTTGGGCATGTAAGATGAAGAGCCAGAAGGAGGTAGAGTCAGGAAAGGAGAGTGATGGGAGGGAAACTGAGAAGAAAGATCCAGAGGAGGAATGAAGAGGAAGAAATAGAGACTTTAAAAGATTTATACTAATTGATATATTATTATTATGATTTTTTTTTTGAGTGATAAAAGAAAAGAAAATAAGAAAAAGGTATAAGGGGTAAAAAGGACAAGTGAGTCATGCTGAGGTATTTGGTCATCTCATCTTGATAAATAAAAGGAAATAGAGAGTGATGGGTGGACTGGGAGAGGTGTTGGGGATGGGTGTGATCATAATGTCGGGAATAGAGGGTTAGGAGGTTGGAAAAGAGGGGAATTTGGGATAGAAGTAAGGTCAGGATGGATAAGAATGAAAGTTGGGATGGAAAGTGGAGAGGGGTAAATGGAAGGAAGTTTTGGGGGAGGGATGCCTTTGGGAGGGGAGATTGATTAGTTTGAAGGGTTTCTAGCTAGTCACCACTCCCCCTTTTAGGTAGACATCCAACCATCTAGTAAAAGTGTTAGCTTCTAGCTGAGGAGAATGGAAAAAGAGTGGTGAGAGAATCTGATATGAATATATGGAACAGATGAAGTGAAAACAGACAGGAATAGATGGAAGAGACCTTGGCTGAATGTGCCGAGTGGCACTGCTGACCGAGAGGTCCCAGCTAAAAACTTGAAATGAATGAACATCATAGTCATACAGACAAGTTTCAAGTGCAGTTGCCCTCATGACTATTAGGAACCATACACCAGCATGCCCAACTAATCAATTCAGCCTGCTCCGCCCAACTCTGCCTTTCACTTGCCTATTCAACCATATGCCCTTAGCCCACAGACTATATACACCTCGTGTATCCATCTTGGCATCACATGCATCCTTTCAATTCACTCTACTCATTTACGTCACACTCCATATGCTCACAATTCAATTCTGTCTTCATTTACATTTCATATCCTTTCATTATGTTTCCATTTATTCACAATTCCGTCAGTCTCATTATATCTGATCTGTTATTATATTCCTTATAGGGTAACTCCATTGGGAATCAGGGTGACATGTCACCCCTCAATGTCACAGAGGAGATCAAGATTGGCATGTAGTATTTATGTTCTCGCTTTTCACGATCCTCAGACTTTCTTATCTATTATAGGAATCACATTGACTCCTGGTAGGTTTGAAAGTAGTATAAAGATCTTGTACATTCGTAGTTCAGTCCTCAGTCAGATAATCTACCTTGATTTCAACTAAGGTTCTTCTGTTCATCTTACATCTGTCTCACCTTTATGAAATTGGGGACCGTGTGGTCTAGCGGGCACAATGCATAACGTTGAAGCCAAGCCCTATCCTAAACCTCGCCATTGTTCGCCTTTGGGAGATTATAAAATATTACAACTACATCCTTTTTCTACATTATAACAGTACTATCTGACTCCCACACTTGATCACACATCATCTTCACATATCACAACAATCATAAATACCCGATCAACTATCCAAAGTCTTCCTTATATCACAGAACTCCCGAGTCAGTTGCAGGAGATTTCCAAACTTCAACGACTGTCTGAACAACCTTCAATTCGTGAAGCTGGCCTATCAGGCATAAACGCTCCTCCTGAAAACACGGACAACGATGATGAAGAACCACATGACAATAATGACATTGACGAATCAAATCCAAACCCTACTTGTATTTCGAACTCAATTCTGAATCCTACTCAAGTTTCAAATCCAAACCCCACTCATAATTCTAATCTGACTCTTAATTCTTCATCCAGTTCCAACCAAATTGTCAAGGCACTTGTAGACCGATTGGCCTAACCTGCTCCAAAAGCCAATCCCAATCCAAATCATCATGCCAAAATTTGTGAGCCTGAGGTGTACGATAGAACGGACCAAGCTAAGCTCCATACCTTCTTTATGCAATGCATGCTGAACTTTCAAGACCGCCCATCTGCTTTCCTGATGGATGCATCAAGAGTGCAGTATGCAATATTGTACCTCACAAGGCCTGCACTGCAGTACTTTGAACCTGCTGTTTTAGGTGAAATCTGACCTGAGCCTAGCTGGCTTAAGGTCTGAAGAGACTTTTGACGGGAACTTGAAACCAATTTTGGTCCTTTCAATAATGCTGTGCAAGCAGAAATTGAACTCAGCAAAATCATTATAAAAGACCACCATTGCATGGCATGATACTTTGTTGAATTCTCCCAAGCATCCACTCGCACTCAGTAGAATGATGCTACCCTCACACATGTAGCCTACAAAGGGTTGGCCAGATGCATCAAGGACAGCCTCCTTCATTTCCCTCGATTCAAATCACTTGCTGAACTTAGACAGTTTTCACTTGAGATTGACAGCAGATATTGGGAATGCAAGGAGTACAACAACTTCAGAAATCCTTCAAAACTGAACGCATCCTCATTGAAACCCAACTCTAACAACAACAATCGGTCTTCTTCCAACTCCAACAACTTGAACAACAAGAAGAGTAAGAAGGGGGGGAAGAAGAATGGCAACGATAAGTCTTCTAACAATAACAACAACGCTAACAACATTTCATCCAAGCTTGGAAAAGATGGAAAGCTGTTGCCCAAAGAATGTAAAAGGTGAATCGACGTGGGACTCTGTCTCTTGTGTGCTTCAAAAGGTCACATGGTCAAAGACTGGCCCACATACAATTCCTAATCCTCATCGACTGCTTCTAATAACAACAACAACAACAAAAAATCTATGAAAGCACGAGCTACCAAGAGCATGAATGACACTAAAGCCGAAGACACAATGCTGATGGAATCAAAAAAATAACCAGCAACCTCAGAAATGCACAAGCTGAGGATTGCATTAGCTTCACTCACATGCTCTTCTTGAATACTTTCTCCTGTTTCTTGTATATCTTCTACTTCTGAAATTCCAAAAAATACTTTAATAGTTAATTTGACCTGCTCTAGTATTCCCGAGATTCCTCTAGTTACACTCTTAGATTGTGGTTCCTCAGACTGCTTTATTGAATCACAAATTGTGCAAAAATATTCTTTGCTTACTAACTCTGTTGCTCCTATTCTGTTGAAATTATTTGACAGTTCTACTAATTCTACTATCACTTAGACTACGACAATTCTGATCCAATTTCTGACCAGCAAACTTCAGGATGTCACATTCTACATGACATCATTGGATGGCAGTTGCTCTGCAGTACTCCGCTTCAACTGGCTCACCCACTACAATCCATCAATTGACTGGGTATTGGGCAGTATAACTTTCGAGACCACAGAACCGACCACCACTCTGACCCCTCAGGCCTCACCTGCTGCTTCACAGTCCAGCATTCTGCTTCCTAGCAATTTGTTGCCATCTCCAAAGTTGGAGGCTCTGCGGATAGCCCTAGTTAATGCAGAAGTGTTTGTTCATGCCTGCAAACTAGAAGGTTCGCAGGCCTTTCAACTCAACCTTGCAGATCTCGACAAATACACTCAAGGGTCTACTATGGTCAACTCTTCCGACAACCTGGATATCATTAAACAGCATGTTCCAGAAGTCCATCATGAATTTGCTGACATTTTTAGTAAACAGTGTGGTAATTCATTAGCTCCTCATAGACCTTACAACCTCAAAATCAACCTCGAGGACAGCACTTCTCCTCCTCTAGGTCCCATCTATTCCCTCTCAGTATCCAAACTTCAATCCTTACCAGAGTTCATCGACAAACACCTCAACATGGGCTACATTCAACCCTGTCAGGAGCCGGATTCTGACGGACTTCGGGACTGCCGAAGGGGGTTGTTGAAAAGGTCGGGCGGACTATGGCCAAGTCCTGCAGGCCAAGAGTAGTGGCGTTGGCTTCAACGTACTCGTGCGTTGCGCCCTACTTGCCGTGCATGCCACTGTATTTGCAACAGACAGATACTCAGGGGGATGCTGAAGATGCCGGCCTGAGTCGAGGACTTAACAGAGAGGAAGAAGGTAGAAGGGCCTAAGCCTAGTCGATACCCAGAATGAGGAAATAAGTACATGCATGTCCTACTTATATAGGTTAAGAAGCGACATGTGGAATAAGGAATGTGGGACAACAAGGTATGCAGAGCGATGTGGTTGTTGTCCACAACGAACAAAATTAGAACAAGAAATGCAAAGCGGGGATAGAACAATAAAGGACAGTATAATAGGATCGTGACTCGAAAGGGGACAATAAGGAGTGGCCGAATATAAAACAATGACTGTAACCGAGGATAACACAAGGGGTAGGGGGTACCGAGGTGGGGCGGATCGAGAAACGGACGAATAGTATGACGGATGTGCCGAGATCATGGTATCAAGTGACGTGCATGCGGCATGGATATTGTACGTGGATGACGGATGTACGGGACCGAGACGCGTCATGCATGCTGCGTGGATGCTTGTACATGGACGTGGATGGTTGTTTGGTCGGCACTGGCGAATATCCGGGACCTCGGTACGTGGACTTGACAAACCCTCCCATTTGTCACATGGCACTCCAGTACTATTTGTACATAAGAAGGATGGCTCCCAGAAACTCTGCGTAGACTTTTGTGGTCTAAACAGAATTACGAAGAAGGACCGTTATCCACTTCCCCTTATTTTTGACCTCTTAGATGCCCCCAAGAAACCTCATATATATACCAAAATTGATCTCCAACACACTTATCATCTCATTCAAATTGCCAAAGGGGATGAATGGAAGATAGCCTTTAGGACACATTATAGATCCTTTGAGTGGCTTGTCATGCGATTCGATTTATCTAACACCCTTGCTGCTTTTCAGCGCTTCATGAACGACATCTTTGGAGATCTCCTAGACAATTGCACCATCGTATATTTAGATGACATCCTCATTTATTCCAATGACAAATCCTCGCACATCGAACATGTTCGTGAAGTTCTTTGACGATTACACAAACATAACCTCTACACCTGAGAAGACAAATGCTCTTTTCACCAGATGTCTGTCGAATACCTCAGATATATCCTATCCCCCGAGGGCCTGACAATGGCTGAAGACAAAGTCAAATGCATTACTCAATGGCCCGAACTACATAAATTCAAAGATGTCCAATCATTCCTCAGATTTGCAAACTTCTATCGATGATTCATTTTCAACTATTCCTCCATTATGACTGCTCTTACTCAACTCACTTACAAGGGTCTGACATGGAACTGGAGTGAGGAGTGTAGAGATGCGTTTAACAAGCTGAAACTGGCATTCACGTCTGCCCCCATCTTAACTCATTGGACTCCTGATTTGCCCTTGATTGTGGAGACAGATGCGTCAGATTATGCTTTAGCAGCTATACTCTCACAACACATGTCAGATGGTGAGCTGCACCCAATCACTTTTCATTCCCAAACTTTCACTTCCCCCAAACTCAATTACGATGTCCATGATAAAGAACTGCTTGCAATTTTCAAAGCTTTTCAACGATGGTGTCACTACTTGGAAGGTTCTGCCAAGCCTGTCGATGTCATCACTGATCATAAGAACTTGTAGTATTTTTGTATGACCAAGTTGTTGACTAGACGTCAAGCTAGGTGGTCGGAATACCATTCACAGTTTAACCTCAACATTTGTTTCAGACCCAGTCATTTGGGCACTAAGCCTGATTTGCTCACTAGATGTTGGGACATCTTGTTAAATCCATGTGTCGGCATTTAGCTAGAGGCTTCTGGAAGGATTTCCAGAGGGTTCTGATTGGTTTCCAAAGGGGGGTTCATACTCCAAGGATAGAAGGACTGAAGGTCGCGGGTTCAGGATTGGAATTGGAATGGGGACGGAAAGACAGGAAGCGCCAGGGGTCTTGGAACTGTTCACGGTATAGGGTGGTATGAGAGGTTTGAGGTTGCAGGGACTTGGCTTCAACTTATGTGTTGCGCCCTCCTCGATCGTCTGTCCCTAATTTCGGAAAGTCAGAAGTTTACCAGAACTTAATCAGAAACTATGATGCAGATTTAAGTCGATATTTGTACTGGCATAGTCCAGTCGACTGGTGACTTATATACATGTATCTAGTCTTGTACTATCTTTTACCAAGTAAAGACAAGGGGGGGAAGAGAGTACAAGGGGCAATATAAAATGAAGAACAAAGGAGTGAGGTACACAATGATCCTGTGTATCATCTATGAAAGGAGCAGAACCTTGACTTTGGAATCTTCAGAAGTTCGGAAACATGGAACCTTGGGATGATACATCGGAATATTGGAAATAGGTTATTCAGGCTTTGAGCAATCGGAAAGGTCCCAGAAATGGTGCAGGTGGTTGTGGGGTTTAATGTGGGTCTATTTGGTGGCATGGGCTATAACACGTCTACCTTAAGGAGGGGATAAGCGACTATGCCACCATTAATCCCCAGAACCTTCAACCCATCTTCTCTCAACATTAGTTGACCACATCCCTTCAAGTCACAAGCCTCATTGAACCCATACTAAGGGCCTCAACTCTTATGGATACCGAGCACATCCTGAACAACATTAAACATCACCTTCCTTCTGACTCCTTAGCTCAGAAACACCTTGTGAATAACAACAACCCAAAGTGGTGGACCAATTCCAATGGTCTGTTACTATTCGACAATCACATTTATGTTCCCGATACACAAGACTTATGCTTACACGTTTTACAACATAAGCATGATCATATTCTTTCTGGACACTTTGGAATTAACAAAACCATAGACCTTGTTAGACGTGACTACAATTGGCCTGGCATGTGCTCATTCGTTAAAGACTACTGCAAGTCCTGCATGATGTGTATGCAGAATAAATCACAACGTTACAAGCCATATGGATTACTCAAACAGCTTCCAGTACCAGACAAACCCTGGAACTCGATATCCATGGACTTCATTGAGCAGCTTCCCACATCTTTGGGATTCACAGCCATCCTAGCCATAGTTGATTGCCTTCTCAAACAGTCTATCTTCATTCCTACTTCTGACACTATTACTTCCCCTCAGCTCACAGAACTCTTCATACTTCATATATTATCCAAACATGGCATTCCTTCCCATGTCACTTCAGATCGAGGCTCAGAATTTGTGTCCCACTTCTGGCATTCTCTTGGGAAAGCCCTCAACATGAAGTTGCATTTCACCTCAGGCTATCACCGTGAAGGCGATGGCCAGACTGAGTGTACTAATCAGACGTTAGAACAGTACCTTCGAGTCTATTGCAACTATCAACAAGACAATTGGGCTTCACTATTACCCCTTGCAGAGTTTGCCTATAACAACACTCCCAGCACCACTACAGGCATATCACCATTCTTTGCCAACAAAGGATCTTATGATTCATCCCAAACGTGACCTCGCTTCATCCTGAGCTTGAGACTTTATAGTCGACCTGGACAGTTTGTACTAGCAGCTTCGAACCAGTATTATCAATGCTCAACAAATGTACCAAACCTCAGCAGACGCTAATCGACTCCCATCTCTGAACTTCCCTATCAGCAGTCTTGTGCTTTTCAAAGCCAAATTCCTCAGGACCACATGTCCTGCAAAAAAGCTAGCTGAGAAATTTTTGGGTCCATTTGAAATCATTGCACGTCCCAGTACTTACTCAGTTACTCTGAAACTCCCAGACTCCATGAACTCTGTACATCCTGTATTCCATGTTTCAATGCTCAAGCCAGCCTCTCCTAATCCCATTCCTAATCACATTCAACTACTTCCACCTCCAGTCATCATCGACGGTGAACCCAAATTCAAGATATCTGAGATCCTCGACTCGAAAATCAATAATTGTGCAAGTTGTTATATTTAGTGTGGTGGGCAGGATACAAAGGCACTGATGAAGAAACTTCATGGCTCCTTGCAACAGAACTCAATCACGCTTCTGAACTTGTTCAAGACTTTCACAAGTTATACCCATCCAAACCTGGACCATTACCCATTCCATAAACACCTCGCAATTTCTCTTCCATTCACTCTTGTTCATTCCATTCATTAACACTCTTTGCATTTCAGTTTCATTCACTCTGTTTCAAGATTCAAAAAAAAAAACATTCCAAATTCCAAACCACTCATTCCAACTCGCAACTCGCAATTCAGCTTCTTCTCTCCGTTTTCAAGTTCAACTCTCAGTTTCCAATTCATCATTCCTTATTCCAATTCAACTTTTAATTCCAAACCAATCACTCAATTTACATTCAAGTCCAATTCAATAAAAATTTACATTCCAAAAACCATTACACCTTCTATTCATATCCTATGTCTATATCCTCTTCCCCAACATCTTCAAACTCGTTATGAGGTGGACCCACCCAATTGTCCCAAGTTCCCTGAACCATCGATGGCTCTTCTACCAAGTCCCTACTCACCGACCTCTGATATGAGAATTGCAAGGCAAGTTCCTCACTTCAGCTCGCAATTCCTCCTTGGTCGCCCTGTTCTCCCATGCCTGATAGTTACCCTCCAGCATGTTCTTGTGGAGGGCATGGACAGAATCTGCCAACTGCTCAATTATAAGGGTGAGGCGGATGACAGGAGAGGGAGCAGGAGGCGCTGAGGCTATGGGGGGTGGAAGGGAGATGTCTGCAGAAGGTGGTGAGGGAACAGGGGGCAGCGATGGAGGGGGTGGAGGTGGCAGAGGAGGTGGAGGAGTGAGTAATGACACTGCTATCTGTGGTGTCTGTGCCGAGGTGGGCAGTGGAGATGACACATGTGGCAGTGGAGGTAATGGTGGGGGCTGGGGAGTGGGAGAGTCAGAAAGGAGGAGGGGGTATGCACTCTGGGATCCAACCTTGGCTTTTTCGAGGGGACTGCTTCACTCTGTTCCTCATCTTCCAGCATACCTTCTCTCGACATCTTTCCCGACCTCGGGTATCCCTCACTCTTGGGATTCCTCTCCTTACCCTTCCCCTTATTCTTCCTCTTGCTTGTACCTCAACCCCTCTCTTTGATGGTATACCCCACGCCTCTCTCACCACACCACACACATGTACCCAAGTCCAAGTCCCCATCCCATTTCCTCAGGCATGTATTGCCTCACTTTTCACAATGATTACATGGCCTTTCAGCCATCCATCCATGAGACCCAGGTGTCTGGTTGTTTTCTTCACCCAAACTTGCTTTTTGGTAGAAAACACCGTGCATGTCACCCTCATCATTGCGCATCTGAAGACAGGCATACTGCAATCAGTAAAAAATAACAAATCCCAAACATCCCAAACTCCACGACTCACCTTTGCACTCTTTGAATTTGCCACTTCAAACCATGGCTCTCGCACATCGATGTGGGCTTGCTCAAGTAGCTCCTTGTTGCACTTGATGACCAAAGTAGAGTGAGTGAGAACCCTGGCAGGTTGGGAAGTCAGATTGCCTCTGAGGTAGCTGGCGATAGGTGAAGGGTAGAGACCCATTAGCTTCTGCATGTAGGCAGGGTTGATATACAAGGGTTCTATTTCTGACAGACAGTTACCACTCAAACTCCCCTATGACTTCTTGTTAAGTCCGCGTGTCAGGCGCTTAGCTAGTACTTCCGAAGGGGTTTTCCGGGCTG
>QLPG01003955.1:0-16158 GCA_003314385.1 Gomphus sp. MG54
ATGTCTAGTCCATCGACTAGGTTTTTACTCTTGAGCTCTCGTATTGCAGATATTCCAGCGTGTGCAAAGCGGCGGTGCCAGCCATCAATTGTCACTGGTTTCTCATGGGATCTTGCGGGCATTGCTGTTGGGGGTGTTTCAGGTAGGATGTACATTCCCCGTACTTGCTTTGCTGATATGAAGGTCTTGCCCGTTGGGTCATTGAATACCGCTTCTCCAGCACCGAAAAGGACCGTGAAGTTTGCGATGTCAAAGCGGCTGATGGATACTAGATTAGCTGCAAAGTCGGGGGTGTGGAGAGCGTTCTGGAAGGTGAGTCTGGTGGATTTCCCATTGGAGTAGTACTCTTTGATCACGGTTCCCTTACCTAGGATCTTGAAGCGTGCTCCTTTGCTCGCAGCTTGTCCTTCCTGTGCTTCAGGGAACTCGATATAAGTGGAGAAATCGGTCTTATTTCCGAAGCAGTGATCGCTCGCTCCAGAGTCTGCATAAGTGAGTACACCGTGGTTATCTATGTCTGCCATTAATGCCCTAACATCTGTCTCATCTGGTACATGTGACACTCTAGGTACATTGATCTCCGCGTTGTTTGATATCACATACGCGGTCATTTTTTTCCAGTTGGTGATGAGACATATCGCCGTGATTGGTTGTGGGTGGGATATCCCTCTGGTCCTGAGAAGTGAATGCCGCTACTAGTGCGTATGCGGTCTCGGTGTCTGCTGCCTTTGCTGTGGTTTGTGTGAAAGGCGAGGATCCAGAGTTGACTATTGACGATGCAGAGCCTGTTGCGCCCCCTCTTCGTCCAAAACCGGGTGGAAATTGACCTTCTTTTCCTCCTCCTTCCCAGTAGCAGTCTGCAATAAGGTGACCACGTCTACCGCAATTCTTATTGGTGCAGGTGAGTTTGTTTCGGGCTGCCCGTCTGGCATCTGCCTTGAGTGCGATTGCTGATGTGTTAGGGGTTGTGACCGTAGCCGACCGATTGATGCGGTCCCAGTGCATTGTAATACGCGCTATGACGTCTCCTGAGGATTTGTATGTGTCGAGGGTTGCGACAAGGGGGTCCCACAAGGCAGGCAGTGATTGCAGGAGGATCATACGGAAGTCGGTGTCTTTGATCTCTGCACCGATGGAGTTTGCTTTTACCCATTTTGTTCGGAGGTTGGCAATGTGGGCTAGAATGTCGTCGCCATCGCGATACGTTGTCCTGCGTAGTTCCCGCTGTGCATTGACAAGTGCGAGGTCGCTTGTGATTTTGTACTGAGATACGAGGGAGGTCCAGGCCTCTGCTGCGGTGCCATCAGTTTTGACACCAAGGCCCGTAGGGTTCTTGATGTTGTAGCGTAATAGTGCCATTGTCCAGGCATCACGAACGTCGTATTCGTCAAAGGAAGGGGTGAGTGACGTCCAAGGTGTCTCGGCCATTGTGGGTGTGACTAATGCGGTGGTAGTGGGGATGGTAATGTTTCCCTCGAGGTAGGCCTTGGCGCCCCAGAGACGAGTGGCGACTAGTATTGCCTCGCTCCAGTCTAGCCAGTTGGTGCCGTCGAACTTCTCCTCATCGGTGAAGATCGGGGGGTTGGAGTAACCCGTAGTGTTCTTTGTAGTTGTCATTGTAAGGTAAATGACGGTAAAGTGTTGGTGAAGGGATCGCCTCAACGTCGTTGTGTTTTGTGTTTGTCTAAGTTCGGCCGGGGCCCATAACCTGAAGAGAGTGACGCAGCTTACTCAGACGAACACGAAGGTGTAACGACTAGTATAATCTACCTGAAGAGAGTGACGCAGCTTACTAGGTAGATAGTTAGTCTCTAGTAGTCTGTAGTAAGTAAGTGTACGTACCTCAGACGAACACGAAGGTGTAACGACTGAGGTGTGAGAAGGGTCCCTAAGGGTCCTTATACATGTTGGCTGTCAAGGCCCGTGCGTGATGAAAAAGGGAAACGATGGGCCTGACTCCCCTAGCCTCTATGCCCGCAATGGACCGGTCCATTTCTATTAATAGAATCTTTGGAGGTTCGGAAATACAGAACCTCAGATTGATGCATCGGAATATTGGAAAGCAGTTATTCAGACTTTGAGTGGTTGGAAAGGTCCCAGAAATGGTGCAGGTGGTTGTGGGGTTTAATGTGGGTTTATTTGGTGGTATGGGCCATAACACACCTATTTGTTCACACATAATGTATTATAGTCTAAGTATCTAAACAGGGACTAATGGAGAATATTAGTTCTGGTAGTCTAAGCTATGAAAGATCATACTCATAGCTCAGCTTTTTGTAGAAGATGAGCCACTTCTTGGCACTAAAACAAAAAATAACTACCTAGCTGCTTGGTAATCCTAATAACTAATGTACTGAAGATGGAGGGTATGAGTCATGGTCACACAATTCCAACAGTATCTTGTTATTGTAACTCTATGTCAAGTGCACGTACCAAATATCCAGTAATTCGGCAGTGCCAACCAAGAAGATTGGACTATGTCCATGCCCTGGTTCCAAGCCACATGCCAGTCACTTGGTACACCAGTATCGGCTCGATTCATCCACCATCCACATTCCTTACCCATCTTCCATTCACCTTACCTCAATCATTATCCATTAATCCTGTCACATCCACTCTTCATTCCTCAATCTGCCTCACCATGGGACTTCCTGTCCTTGTATTATCCTCGGTCATGGCTCCATTGTTTTATAGTCGGCCACTCTCTATTGTCCTATCCTTGGTCACATTTCTATTATTCTATCTTTTATTATTCTATCCCCGTTTTACATTCCCTCATTCTAATTTTACTTATTGTGGACAATAACCACATGCTCTGCATACCTTGTTGTCTCACATTCCTTATTCCACATGTCGCTTCTTAAACCTATATAAGTAGGGCATGCATGTACATATTTCCTCATTCTGGGTATAGACTAGGCTTAGGCCCTTCTACCTTCTTCTCCTCTGTTAAGTCCTCTACTCGGGCCAGAATCATCAGCATCCTCCCAAGTACCCTGTCTGTTGCAAATTAGTGGCATGCACAGAAGAGTAGGGCACAATACATGAGTACGTT
Organism: Gomphus sp. MG54; assembly: GCA_003314385.1. Lineage (NCBI taxonomy): Eukaryota > Fungi > Basidiomycota > Agaricomycetes > Gomphales > Gomphaceae > Gomphus > Gomphus sp. MG54. Next base: position 3,056 of record QLPG01003955.1, read on the forward strand.
GAAGCCAAAGCCACTACTCCTGGCCTGTAAGACTTGGCCGCTCCGATCTGACATCTCAGTCCTGAAGTTCATCAGTATCCATGGCTTGACATCTTATCAATATCATTGCCTGCATACTGAGTCTCCATGTATATGGTTGTGTTTTTAGTGTAGACATTGCTCTAAAGTGTAAAAGCACCAAAAGGTGCCAATGTTGCCTGAACTCAGTACTAGTACAATAGTGCCTTGAACACGATGCTGGCATGGTTTAGCTTAGTCTAACAAGCTGAGTGGACATGGCTGGCTTTAACATACTTGTGTGTATTGTACCATCCTTCTATGAGGCCACTAGATTTTAAGAAGTGTTTAGGAGAGTGTTAAGAGTGTCGGCCTGAATATAGACTAAGGATAGAGAGGCTAGAGGATATACAAGTCTAATTGTTGATCTTCTGAACTAAGAAATACATACATCAAATATGCTACTTTTATAGTCAAAGAAATGAGAATAAATGACCTTGACATGCAACAGGGTAACATAAGAAATGTATGCAGAAGAATAAGACATGGAAACAAGATATAAAGAATTTGGTCAGGTTAACTCGAGTATAGAAACATACTGAAATGAAAGGAAACAAAGTGCATAAAATAATAAGTAGGAATAGAAGAGAATAGAAGATGGGATGGAAGATGGAATGTGAACTGAATGTACCAAGCTGAGACCACATACTAGTGAATAATGACTCTGTCACTTGTAGATGGGATTAGACAATGAGATGTTCAGCTGGTATGACTGAGTGAACTGAAGCTCGGTAGCATGCACTTAACATAAGGGTTTTGCTAATTGCTATATTAGTTGCTCTATTCTCTACTAGTTCCTGCTCTAATCCTAGAAGTTCCTCTTTGGCATCTATTTTGAGATGCATTCTCAGGAGAGAGTCAGTTGCTATAGAGAAAGGAAAATCTGGTACCACATATGCAAACAAGGCAGTGCTATTCAAGTCATACTAATTGAGACTGAAGCTATCTATGGTTGTACTATAACTAGTAATTGGCATGGGTATGGGTACCCATGGGTTTAATAAGTATTGTTTTACCCACTACTGTTAAGTCTCAGTAATGCTGATGGTGCAGATGGGAGTTGGCCAAGTCCTACAGACCAATCAAGGTGGCTAGGCTTCAATGTGCTCGTGCATTGCACCCTGCTGTTCCATGCATGCCACTAATTTGGACAGAAGAAAGACCCGGGAGAGTGCCAAGAGTGCCAGCCTGAGTAAGGGACTTTAGACAGGAGACGGGAGGGCAAGAAGACATAAACCAAGTCGATATTCAGAGTGAGGAACTATCTACATGTATTTGCTACTTATATAGGTCAGGAAGCAAGATATGGAATAAGGAATGGAGAACAATAAGGTATGTAGAGCATATGGAGGTATGGTCCACAATGATCCAGAATAGAATAAGGAATGTTGATGAGAATAGAACAATGAAAATAAGATAATAGAAATGTGGCCAAGAATAGAAAAATAGAGAGTGACCGAATATAACAATATGGTTGTGGCTGAGGATAAAACAATGGCAAAATGTCCCAAAGTAGAATGGGTTGAGGAATAAGGAGTGGATGGGGCAGGATTAGTGGATAATGAGTGGAGAAGAGTGGATGAGGGATAGGATTAGGGAATGTGAATGGTAGATGTGCCAAGCTGAGACTGACATAACAAGTGACATGTGTATGGATTGGTCACTTGCACATGGGTTTAGACTGATCATCCAGTCAGTACTGCTGAGTTACCAGATACTTGGTATGTGCACTTAACAACTACCCACAATGGGTATTGTTCTTACCTACCACTGTCAAACACTGAGGTGCCAAGAATGCTAAGCTGAATACTAGTGTAATAGTACCAAGGATACAATGCTGGCATGGTATTAGCCTAGCCCACAGATGGAACAGACATGGCTTGTCTTTAATATACTCATTCATTGTGCCCTTCTTTTGTAAGGCCACTGATGAAAGAAGATAATTTGAGAGAGTGTCGAGAGTTTTGGCCTAAGTAAGGACTTAGACAAGAGTATAGGGGATTGATATAGTCAATTATCAGAATAAAGAACTACATACTGTACATCTGATATGCTACTTATATAGTCAAGAGAAAGGGGATGAATGACCTTGATGGGTTACAGGGTAATGCAACCAAGTATGCAAAAAGAATAAGACATGGAAACAAGATATGGAAAGTTTGGTCAAAGACTGAGTATATATTATAGCCCATGCCCTCAATAAACTCACATTAATCCCCACAACTGTGAAAGGCAACAAATTCCCACAGTGATGTGTTCTTTCAACTGGGCCAAAAGGCTACTATGCCAGGTTATCTGGCATTAGTCTGTGGGCACTATTTAAACAGCAACTTGTTACATGTATTCACCAACCATTGCAATGGTATGTAACAGTATAAGACATGGAAACAAGATATGGAAAGTTTGGTCAAAGACTGAGTATATATTATGGCCCATGCCCTCAATAAACTCACATTAATCCCCACAACCACCTGCATAATTTCTGGGACCTTTCCGACCATTCCAAGCCTGAACAATCACTTTCTGCAAATTCCATTGTATCAACCCAAAGTTCCATAAACCCGAGTCTCTGAGATTCCAAGACCAAGGTTCTGCTCTTTTGATAAACAATGCGCAGGATCATCACGTACCTCACTCCCTTGTTCTTTGTTCTGTATTAGCCTCTTATACTCTCTCCCCCCCCTTGTCTTTACTTGGCAAAGTTAGTACAAGGACTAGATACATGTATATAAGACACCAGTGGACTGGACTTTTCACCAGTACGAATATCGACTTAATTCTGCATCATAGTTTCCGATTCAGTTCCAGTAAACTTTCTGACTTTGTGAAATTAGGGACAGATGATCGAGGAGGGTGCAACACATAAGTTGAAGCCAAGTCCCTGTGACCTCAAACCACTCAAATGACTAGTCAAGCTACCTAATACTGAGAACAGTCCTAGGCCCCTGGCATTTCCCATCTTTCTGCCCTTTTCCATTTCTGCCTGTGAACCTGTGACCTCTAGTCCCTCCACCTCCAGAGTACGAACCCCCCCTCAGAAACCACTCGGAACCTCCAGAATCCCTTCTAGAAGTATCTAGCTAAGTGCCTGATATGCGGATTTAACAGTATAGAACATAATTGAAACAGAAAGAAACAATGATGCATAAAAGAATAAGTAAAGACAGAAGGGGATGGGATGAAGGGGATGAAGGGGAATGAACCAAGTGACAAACCAAATATACCAAGCCAAGACCATAGACTAGTAAAGAATAACTTGTCACTTGTGTGTGGGATTAGATGGTGAAGATTGTTCAGCTAGTATGACTGAGTGAACTGAAGCTTGGTGTTGTGTACTTAACAGCCACCTACAATGGGTATGAATTTACCCAATACTAAAAATCAATATATTTTCATCTTATAAAAAATCAGGATTTATTAAATATTACCCATAATAGACATTTTGTTAGAACCAATAGAGTATTTAAGTTCAGTACTAACTTCACTTATATCAGCTTATTTTGTTACTTGGCCACTGATGTAATTGAAGTTCAGTGCTAACCTTGCTTATATCAGCTTATTTTGTTAGTTGGCTGCTGATATAATTGAAGTTCAGTGCTAACATGTTTGGTTTGCATTTTGGATGGTAGCCACCAGGCATTATACAGTGTCTCAAGGTCTGGTAATTCCTTTGACCTTGGTTTGGTATTTGGAATAGATCATCTATGACAGTGTGAGAGCTTTGATTGGTATTGTTAAGTCTGCGTGTCAGGCGCTTAGCTAGTACTTCCGAAAGGGCTATCCGGGTTAGCGTAGAGGTCCGTAACGGGGCTGAGGACCGAAGGCGGAAGTCGGACGGACTACGGATGGAGGCGGAAGCACCGGGAACTTAGGGGCGGTCGCGGATTGGTTCAATCCAGTCACTGAAGTGTTCGAGGTCGAAGGGACTTGGCTTCAACTTATGTGTTGTGCCCTCCTTGATCGTCTGTCCCTAATTTCGGAAAAGGACGGAAGTTTACCGGAAATGAATTGGAAACTAGGTGGTAGACTAAGTCGATATTCGTACTAGTGAACAGTCCAGTCGACTGGGAGACTATATACATGCGACTATCCTTGTACTATCTTTGCCGGTCATAAAACAAGGAGAAAGGAAGTACAAGGGATCAATAGGAAAGAAGAATAAGGGAGTAAGGTACGCGATAGACTGGCACGTCGGTTATCAAGATGTGGAACCTTGGTCACGGGAATTGGGATCAGACTAGCGGGGACTCGGACGTCGTGGGAACGGGAACCACGGAAAGTGATCGTTTGTCCTTCGGTGGTCGGGGAGGTTTCGGAAACAGGGTAGGTGGTTGTGGGGGTTGGTATGGTTGTTGTTGGGGGCATGGGACGTAACAGGTATGATCAAGTAAACCAAGGTTTGGTCAGAATATGCTCTGACATGGTTGTGAGGTTCAAAGTTACTAAAAGGGAAAGGTTATGTGTACAAGTGGACTAGATTATTGGGGCAACTCCTGTTGACTTGTAGATTGTCATACAGATACTGACAGAAAGGGATCCAAAGTCAATTAAACATTAGATTTACAAAGAATGCCCATAGTTTTGTCAACATCCACTGGAGCCACAACTAATGCACCTGAATATGATCAGATGTATCAGTATACTTAGATGCATCTGATAAGGGCTAGTCCTCTTATATTGACTGGAAAGACTGAATACCACTAAACAGAGTTACTAGAAAAGGTAGGATGATTATTTAATCTGGGTGACTAAGTAATAGGGACCTCCCTAGTGAGATCCTAATGGTATCCCTCTGTTAGTTTACATATTGTTTTGTATGCTTTGGTTGTATATGTTGGGGTATGCAAACAGTTGCAGTTTATTCTTCTTCTCTTTTCCATGCCTACAGCTTCCCAGCTTAATTAGAAACTCCGCCAGTAGATATCTGGAATGTTTAGAGCATGACATGTCTCATCTTCTTGATTCAAAGTTGAGACATGAGTACTATTTGTGCTGCTATCTTAGTAGTGACTCTAAATTTTATTCTTAGTTGTTGATAGGTAAGTAATTGGAATATCATCTTCTTGATTTGAACTTGAGACTTGTTCCTAGTTGCAACAGGTTATGGGGCCCAGCTGACATTAATATCCCCTATGTTATCTATTCCACTACCATTAGCTTCTGACTCCACCTCACTTGCAATCCCTAAACTACATGATGAAGGCTCTAACTGGTCTGACTATGACCCTTGTCTATGCAGAGCAATGGGTGTGAAAGGGCTATGTATTATGGCCCATGCCACCAATAAACCCACATTAATCCCCACAACCACCTGCAGCATTTCTGGGACCTTTCTGACTGTTCAAAGCCTGAACAATCACTTTCCAAATTCTGTTGTACCAATTCGAAGTTCCACAATCCCAAACCTCCGAAGATTCCAAGGCCAAGGTTCTGCTCCTTTGATAAACGACGCACAGGATCATTGCATACCTTACTCCCTTGTTCTTCGTTCTATATTAGCCCCTTGTACTCTTTCCCCCCCTTGTCTTTACTCAGCAAAAATTTAGTACAAGGACTAGATACATGTATATAAGACACCAGTGGACTGGACTATTTGCCAGTACGAATATCGACTTAATTCTGTGTCATAAGTTTCTGATTCAGTTCCAGTAAACTTTCCAACTTTCTAAAATTAGGGACAGACAATTGAGGAGGGTGCAACACATAAGTTGAAGCCAAGTCCCTGTGACCTCTAACCACTTGAACTACCTAATACCATGAACAGTCCTAGGCCCCTAGCACTTCCCATCTTTCTGCCCCTTTCTGTTTCCATCCGTGAACCTGACCTCTAGTCCCTCTTAGGGAATGGCACGGGTCATCCACGGGTCAAATGTGGGTGACCCGCACCTGACCTATGGAAAACCCAAACCTGTCCACCCATGGGTTTTTTCCCATGGGTTGACGGGTGTCAGGTGCATGCTGCACCCGCACACGTATGACACATATAACATGTATGGCATGTATGGCATGTACGATGCATACGATGCATATGGCATGTACAACACATATGGTGCCTACAATGCATATGATGTGTATGGTGCATATGATGTGTATGGCACATACAGCGCATAGGCCACATATGGCATGTGAGTGTCTTGTGTATCATCGTGGGCGTGTTGTGTGCATGTGGTGTAGGCGTGTTGTATGCATGTGGTGTGGGCGTGTTGTGTGCATGTGTGTCATATATGCATGTGTGACACTGTGGGTTGGGCCAAGTTACAGGTGCTCTCAGCTTGACCCGCACCCGCACCCAAGGACACCCAACCCGGTGACCTGTGCGGGTTGGCCCAACCCGTGCCATTCCCTAGTCCCTCTGCCTTCAGGGTACAAACCCCCTCTTGGAAACCAGTTGGAACCTCCAGAAACCCTTCCAGAAGTATCTAGCTAAGCACCGACACATGGATTTAACTCTATGGCTGCACATAGAAGGAAAGGTGGTTGTATCTAAACCCTACGTTGAACTCAATAGAATCCCCATCCTATTGGATGAAAAGACCCATGTGACAGAAGAACAAATTGAAACCAGAGAAACCCGTATTGTTGAATTTGATAAACATGAATGTTTAGCTCAACATGTTCTACTCTCAACAACCTCTGTCTGCCTAGGGTCTATGATCAAAAACATGAAGACAGTGAAGGAAATGTAGGAACAGATCAAGAAGGATGCAACTACCAAGAGCACCTTGTTCTTAATTGATGCTAAAGAACAGCTTAGCTCCATGTGCCTTGCTGACTTGGATGATCCCTGGACACACCTGAGAGATCTCAATCAACATTTTGAGCTCATGATGAAGTGTCATGATAATCTGATCAAAATGGGCCCACTGTTATCAATCACATGACTATCTATGATAATCATATTGTCACTACCTCCATCCTACTGCTCCACAATCCAAACCATCACAGTAGTAGAAAGGATCAATGCAATCCAAGGTACTACTAGAAAACCCAAAATGACACCTCTTGACCTTATCTTTTTTTTCAATGAAGAAGTGCAGCACCATCTTATTCAAGATGAGTGCTCAAAAGAATCTAAATCAGCCCTTATAGTGGACCAAAGAAAATAAAAGAAACACACCAATGATAAAGGCAAAAGAAGGCAAAAAAAACCCAAATTTACCTGAAGTGGCCATTGTTGCTGATGCCAAGGAGGAAGGTGAAAACTTTTTTGCATTTACCTTTACTTCCGACTTCACAGATATAGCACAATCTCTAGAGCTACCAAGAAACCAACTTGGAGCATGTGTAGAATGTGGCTCAAGTAGCCATTATTACCCAGACAGGTCACAGTTTAAAAATTACTGTACTATCTCAGGTTGTAAGATCATAGCTGCCAATGGAAGATCACTCAAAGCATTGGGCATAGGCGATGTTCCCATTGACCTACCCAATGGTTCTGGAAAAAATAAGGCCATGTACATGCTATCCATGTACCTGATATGGCTTTCACTCTTATCTCTATCAGCCACCTTGACCAAGTGAAGTGTACTTTCACCTTCAATGACAGAATTTGCACTATCAAGAATCCAGCTGGTAAAACAATGGCTATCATCCCTAGATCCAATGGACTCTATCGACTTGCAACACTAAACATTGACTATGCCAATGTTGCATCAGTCAAGATGAGCATCCACGAAGCTCACCACAAAGTCAGCCATACTGCACATGCAGCAGTGAAGCATGCAATACTTACTGGCATGATTACTGGTATTGAACTTAACCCACTGTCAAAACCGGAATTTTGTGAGACTTGTTTAAGGCTAAAGCTACTCACCTACCATTTCCAAAGGAATCCCATACTTTTGCAACCCAATATGGTAAACATGTACATTGGGACCTATGGGGTCCTGCATCAGTTCAAAGTATCAATGGGAATCTATATGCTGCTGCAAGAATTGATAATACCTTGTGTGAGGTAAAGCTATATTTTCAGAAGAAAAAGAGCCAAACCTTTGACTCCTACCACTGAGACAAAGCTTATATCAAAAAACAATCCGGAAATTATATCAAAGTATGCCACAGTAACCGAGGGGGAGAGTTCCTCTCAAAGGAAGTTACTATACACCAGGATACCAAGGTATGGTCAGGGAGCTCACTGTTAATGACTCACCACTGCAAAATGGCACTGCTGAATGAGGTATGCAAACTTGTGGTGAACAAACACATGCTCTTCTGCTTGGGTCTGGACTAGGGAATGGCATGGGTCATGCACAGGTCAAATGTGGGTGACCTGTACCTGACCCATGGGAAACCCAAACCCATCAACCCATGGGTTTTTTCCCATGGGTTGATGGGTGTTGGGTGCATGCTGCACCTGCACACCTGCAGTACATTCATGTTCACAACAACACAAATGCACTGTACTTGCATGCACCAACATGAACGTGTTGTAAGCATGCACATATGGCTCATTGGTGTTGGCGTATGCATGTCATGTGTGTGTGGCACATGCGTGTCATGTGTGTGTGGCATATGTGTGTCATGTGTGTGTAGCGCATGTGTGTCATGTGTGTGTGGCACGTGGGTGTCATATGCATGTGTAGCACACGTGTGTTGTATGTGTGTGCATGTCGTACACACACATGTACAACAGGAGCAAGTGCCCAGTTGGGTGTCATACGTGTGTGCATGCACACATACATGGTTGACGTGCCAAGTTGGGCCAAGTCACAGGTGCTCTCAGCTTGACCCACACCCAAACCCAAGGGCACCCAACTCAGTGACCCATGCGGGTTGGCCAAACCTGTGCTATTCCCTAGTCTGGACTGCCTAGGTTTCTCTGAAAAGAAGCCATGAGACATGCTGGATGGATCCAAAACAGGACTCCAACTCGTGCTCTAAATGGCATGACTCCATATGAAGCAAGATATGAAAGAAAACCTCACCTTGCTGGGATACAGGAATTTGGAGCTATAGCATATGTTAAAGATATAAAAGCTGGCAAGCTTGAATCCCATGTACAGGTTGGCTGATGTGTAGGCTATGACTCTGAATCCAAAGGATACAGAATCTATTGGCCCAAGAAACATACTGTGTCAGTGCAACAAAACATAGTTTTTAATGAAAATGACATATATATAACCAATACTACAGTAACAGTCCCAGGCAATGCACAGGCTGAGGGGGAGATGAATAAAATCATCCATGTATCTGAACCTGCACAGTCACCGATGCTTGATAACCAACTGCTACTCAACCATGCACTCGCTCAACCTGACCCACCAGATCAACCTGAACCTCCAGCATCTGATATCATATCAGGTAACCTACCTCCAACTGATAAACCTATGCTGGAACCTCACAAGGACCCACAGTTTGGTCATGGACATCATGCCAGAAAGCCCCCAGGTGCTTATTGTACCCTGCATGAAGGATACACAGCTATAATTGCATATACCGATAATCCTGGTGACCCTTTTGATCTTACACAATGTTAAATCCACATGTTGGCGGTTAGCTAGAGGCTTCTGGAAGGGTTTCTGGAGGGTTCCTAATGATTTCCGAAGGGGGTTTGTACTCCAGGAATGGAGGCGCTAAGGGTCATGGATTCGGGATCAGAATCGGAAGGGGGATGGGGAGACGGGAAGTGCCGGGGGAATGGAGACTATTCATAGTATAGAGAGATACGAGTGGTTTGAGGTCACAGGGACTTGGCTTCAACTTATGTGTTGCACCCTCCTCGATTATCTGTCCCTAATTTTGGAAAGTCAGAAAGTTTACCAGAACTTAATCGGAAACTACAATGCAGAATTAAGTTGATATTTGTACTGGCAAAATAGTCCAGTCGACTGGTGGCTTATATACATGTATCTAGTCTTGTACTATCTTTTACCGAGTAAAGACAAGGGGGGGAAGAGAGTACAAGGGGCAATATAAAATGAAGAACAAGAGAGTGAGGTACGTGATGATCCTGCATGTCATCTATCAAAGGAGCAGAACCTTGACTTTGGAATCTTCAGAGGTTTGGAAAACGGAACCTCAGAATGATGCATCGGAATCTGGAAAGCGGTTGATCAGGCTTTGAGAAATTGGAAAGGTCCCAGAAACAGTGTGGGTGGTTGTGGGGTTTAATGTGGGTTTATTTGGCGGCATGAGCCATAACAGTATCCCTCCACTAGGACCAAGCCCTCGAGGTCCTAAGCATAATTGGAGTGGTAATTAAGATGGACATTACTGTGGGATTCTTTTGACTGTTTCCTGGGATGTTTTAATTGATAAGCGCTGGTGGTTTGTTTGCCTATAAAAGGGGGAGTTCGCAGAACTGGAAGGGGCCTTTCCCCAATGGAGAACACGGATCCTCTACCCTCGGGAAGTTTCGGAATTCTTTCCCATTTTTTCCTCTCTGGGGTGTTGTCGGAGGAATCCGACAGGAGTCTTGAGGATGAAGTGCAATGCTTGCAGGACATTGATGCTGATGTGGCAGCATTGCGGGCTTGTGCTGTCATGATTTGCGATTCCCTTGGTTTGTTCAAATTTGTTAATTTCTCCCTCCTTTAACCTCTCTACAGTGCAGGGGCAATTCCTAGATCTGTTACTGTTCAGAAACCACCCTTATAGTCGTTCAGGATGAGGCATTGTTCCTGGTGGTCTAGTGGCAGGGGCAGATGGTCTGGAAGCTTTTGATCAGATTTCCGCATTTTTGGCCCATCTGGATGCATTCCAGGTGAAATCAAGTTATTTCCAGGATCTTCTCATGGCACTCGACCGCTGTCTATTGCGAATTGTCAAGTTGTTGGAACTGCATTTGGGGGAGGTCACACTGGCTCAGAATCTTGTTGACATGTTGTTGTCCTTGATTAATCAGGCAGGGGGTGGTCCCCATGATCAGTTCTCGAATGGTGTGTTGGGGTATGATTTTATTCCCCTGCACTTGTGTTTTATTCTTGCACTTGTGTTTCTCTTTTGTGCTTTTCACCTTTGCATTTGCGTTCTCTGGCGCTTAAAATAAGCGCCCATAACGACACACCATTGCACACCTTTGGGTCTTGTCTTTAGCATCCATATTGACAAGCCCCAAAGGTTAGTAGTTACTTTGTTATATACTTGTCTTTAGCATCCATATTGACAAGCCCTAAAGGCCATTGTTGCTCTCTGTGTGTGACAGTTAAGAGTCTCTAGACCTTCCCTGCCAACATGGTGTTCGTCCTTCGGAGGCCGGGAGAGTTTTGGGTGAGTCTGTTGAGTGACTCAGTTGTGGGATGTGGTCGCTTGGTGCGAGGGGTCCGTTGGGTGGTTTGGGGAAGTGAGGTTAGGGGGGTGAGCCTCTGGGGCTGGTTCAAGTTGGAACTGTTTCATGCTTTGATCGGGTTGGTTCCAATCAGAACCTGGGGCATTCCATGTTCATAATGAATGTATTGTTTTGTATAATTGGATTGTGAGTGTGATCGTAGATGGCATCGGGGTGGTTTGGAGGAGAAGTGTTAGGACTTCCAACCGATATGGGTTGTTTTCTGGGTGTTCTTCCTCCTCCTGGGGTAGACGTCTCCTTGTCTGCCCAACTCTGTGGTCAGGGTTGTAGTGGTCATGGTGTCGTGGTGGTTGTGAAGATTGTGGTGTTCATTTTTACCGGATTGTCACTTGGACGGCGGTAGTGTCATCGGGATTTGGGGGATGTCCTGCAATTCGAGTCTCAGTTGAATCATGTTGATTAGTTTAGTTCGTATTAATATTCTAACAAGAAGAGTTCTAGTCTAAGAGAATCTACACATGGTACCATTTGTCTAAGGGATGGTACGGGGTTCCACGGTGTTCAGGGTTCTTTCCTGAGCGGAGTTTTTCAGAGGGTCGGATTGAGTGCTGAGTGAAAACTGCTGGCTCCATGATGCCAAGAATCAGTTAGGATAAATCTAAATGAATAGTACTCAATGCCCTGTTGATCAATGGATCATAGTGGGTGAGCATATATGGTCCTTGCAACTATAATTCTGATGGGGTTTGGAGAGTTGGATTCAGAGGGTCAGAGTTTGGAGGGTCAGAGTTGGAGTGTTGCCGCAGAAACAGGTCGAAATCTTTTCAACACTTGGTCATGGGGGGTCATATTTGTTATGGCCCATGCCACCAAATAAACCCACATTAAACCCCACAACCACCTGCACTGTTTCTGGGACATTTCTGATTGCTCAAGACTGAATAATTGATTTCTGGATGTCCAATACATCATTCCAAGGTTCCGTGTTCCCGCACCTCCAAACACTTCAAAGTCAAGGTTCTGCTCCTTTGATAGACGACGCACAGGATCATCGCATACCTCACTCCTTGTTCTTTGTTTTATATTACCCCTTGTACTCTCTTCCCCCCCTTGTCTTTACTCAGTAAAAGATAGTACAAGACTAGATACATGTATATAAGTCACCAGTCGACTGGACTATTTGCCAGTATGAATATCGACTTAATTCTGCATCGTAGTTTCCGATTAAGTTCCAGTAAACTTTGTGACTCTCCAAAATTAGGGACAGAAGATCGAGGAGGGTGCAACACATAAGTTGAAGCCAAGTCCCTGCGACCTCGAACCACTCGTACCACCCTATACCATGAACAGTCCCAAGCCCCCCGGCATTCCCGACTTCCGTCCACTCCAATTCCGATCCCAAGTCCGACCCTTAGTCCCCCTGCCCCCAGAATATGAATCCCCCCTTCAGAAACCATTTGGAGCCCTCCGAAAATCCTTCCAGAAGTCTCTAGCCAAGTGCCGACACGTGGATTTAACAATATTCCTGGAAAGGTTGGATGCATTGTTTTGTTTTACTTCCTTTAGCACAGTTGGTGTTCAACACAAACAACTGGTGCTGGAGTCAGGAGCCTAGCTTCTTATTCCTCGGTTTCTGAAGCATCTGACGTCTCAGACTCTTCTTCAACCTCTTCTGTCACGGAGGCTGCTTGTCCTTTAGTGACTATGGTGGTGGATCTTGGGCATTCCTTGGCTGAGTGGCCCGATCTGCCACAGAAGATGATGGCAGGGAAGGTCTAATAAGACTGATAACTGACACACAGAGCAACAAGTGCCTTTG
>QLPG01003962.1:0-16390 GCA_003314385.1 Gomphus sp. MG54
AAATTGTAGAAACTGTCCAGAGACCGAAGAGGCAACACCGATCGTGTAAGTTCAGTTATCCGCGCCCGGGGATTTACGTTCGTGTCGTCAATATACCTCACGGCGGTGGCAGCGTATATGAATAGTCCATCTGATTGGCCAAGGAGCTTCTTTACCTCAGATTCGGTTGGCCAGGGGAGGTTAGGCTCAGAATAGCCGCGTTTGGTTGCTATTTTGGACAGTGAAGATCTCAAATATGTTTCAATATCGGTTTGTTCTTCATCGGTCAATGATCCTGTATGAAGTGAAAATTCTTCAAGAGAAGTTGCAGGAATATGAACGAAGGATGCTGTGATCCATGTCTCGGGTCGGCTTGTGATGAAGAATTTGAGAGGTATGTCCACTACACCATTGAGGAATGTCTTTATCAACAGTTCTACTCTCCTATGTTCTGAGCATTCATCCACAGCATCTATAACAACAATGTTATGAAGTAGATGTTGGCTTTCTGTGAGAAGCTTAATGGGATCTATCACCAGAGACCTGAACTGGTCAGAAAGTGAGTTGAGATCAGCCACATCAGGTGTGTTTGTGAGGAGATCATGCATGACTGCTCGGATCCCAGGGTTACACCGCGCAAGCATGTTGGCAATTGTAGGAATGATCCGTGTTGCATCAGTTAATGCTGAACTTGAGCGAGAACAAAAAAAGCTGGCTCCAAGGATCTTTTGCTCATCCAAACGCCGGCTGAGAGTGTGAGCGATGCTTGTCTTTCCGGTTCCAAGTTGACCATTTAGCCAGTAGACCTTTGGAGCTGAAGCATCGTGCGCCCATCTTTCGAGGTCTTCCAATATCCGTACACGCGTGTTCTCCATGCACCCGGGGTGTTGGACATCTTCAACGGCGTTGCGTGTGTTGTAAGATGCCCTTTCAGCAGGTTTGAGCAACCCTAACACATCGACTGGAGGGTCTAAAAAAATATGAGTCTGGGGGTGAAAGGCCCTAAGTGAACGCTGCACTCACTATTGTTCATCGACAGATTCACATCACCCATTGGGTCTGAAATGGACAAACAAAATGTATCAGCTCTTCGAGTCTGAGGCATTGTTCAACAAGCATGCTCACTGAATGTGACATTTTTCCAGTCAAGGTTTATGACCCCCGACGAAGATGTAGATTGTTGTGGATTGGAGTGCAAGAGTTCGGACATGAACGTTTGGTAGCTGGCTTAAACGATGCTGGGGCCGAACCAAGAGACGTGGGTGTGTGCCCTATGAGTTCCCAGGCCAAGGCGATGCCAGCGTCAGATTGACCCCTGGCGAATGGCATTGTGCGCGTGGCGATACTACGCGTCTATTCCAGTGTTTATCACCAGTCTGGTTCTCCAGGCTGACCGTGATTTGTGCTACCTCTCAAGATCTCTTTCCGACAAATAGTCTCCTTTACACATGCAAGCTCGCCAAATAGGAATAGAATTATTGAGTTGCTCATCTGGTACCACCAGACTCCTAACGAGGCTGTACGCACAGCATCGGAAGTAATTCTGTTGTTAGCTTGCCACATATTGTCGTCGATATAATACATAAGTATGACAAAGGGTATGGGTGCTGTGGCCTAATTGAAGAATTATTATGGTCGGTTGAATAACCAAGGGAGCATTGCAGCAGATGAACGGTTACCTGGAGTTGATTAAATATGCTCTTAACAAGAAACAAACCCATATGACCCGGAAGGAGCATACCCAAAGAGAACTGTTTGTGGAAATTTTAGAGTTAGAAAAGTAGGTGGAAATAGCAAACCACAGGTGGGATCGATACGGGCAGGTTGCGAGCCACTTATAAGGACGGCAGGTGACGACGAATGGTAATGTATTTGTTATTTGAAAGGGAGCGCTGCTGCTTGTCTTCAGATGACTCTGCTATGAACAAAGAACCAGATGGACGTAGAGTCGATGAGCTGCTCAGCGACATCACAAACTGGCTGATACATTGATATGTCCCAACAGTACGGTATGATGAGTAGAAGAGTAAGCATTTACCTTGCAAGCCTCGCTTCGGCGAATTTGTGCTAAGACTACCATTTGAAACAAGCATGACTCGCATGACACCAGGGTACTGATATTCAGGGATGACCTACCAAGACTATGGATGCCTCAAAGTCAGTTACTAATGACCCCGGCTTCTGTGCTGTGTGAATCCATGGTCAAGGTTTGGGATGGCTCAGGACATGATGTTATTATGTTTGGGCCATACCAACACTACAGGCAGGTGTCAAAGACTCAAATTGTAGCTTACTTGTTGAGTCACAAGTCAGAACTGCAGGGTTGAAGAATGTCTGGTCGTTCTTCATTTACAGATGCTCAGAGTAATGTCAATATCCTGAACGCCATTCCTGAGTGTGATATCCGTTATCTCTATCCTTATCGTGGGATAGACTCTTCAGCTGCCCCTTTAGCATTGCTCAAACCTGTAGAGGGGGCATCTTACAATACACGCCTCGCTGTTCGAAGACGTTCAATCCCCCGGGTGCATGGACAACCCAGGTCTCGAGCCCATGGAATATTTGTACACCCGTGCATATGAACCTTTCACCTCCAAAGGTCTATTGACTCGAAGGGCAGCTGGGTACGAGAAAGACCAGCATCGCTTATACACTCAGTTAGCATCTAGACCAGCAGAAAGTCATTGGAGACAGCTTTTTTTTGCTCAAGCTCATGCTCAGCATCGAGAGATCCAACGCGCATTATCCCTATGATTGCTTGCTCAGTCTAATGTCAAGACTCAATCACCATTGCATGAAATTCTAATGAGGATGCTTGATGTGGCTGATTGTCAGGGGACAACCTGTTCCTCCTACCGAACTGATCCCAAAGAACTCAGCCCACTGACCTGCAAGCCAGACTGAAGGATTGGCCCAAGACCTCAGCAGTTCTGACAGCCTTGGGATCCCTAGACAGCAGAGGGTGTGGAGAGCAAGACAAGGAGTAGAGTGAAGGGGCAAGGGACTAGATGAGCTGAGCAGTGGGAAGATTTGAAGTGTACCTCCCTAATTTCAAATGAATGATTGACATCCTTGCTGTGTACTGAACCAAGGGCCTGAAGCCTGGAACCAGACACCCGGGGTCTGGCCCATAAGCATCCGGTTGAACATACCACTGGACCCAACAGAAGGGTAAGGTATATTGGAGAAGCAGTGCATGGGTATAGGGTATATAGAGTGCAGCATTCACTAACAAGGGGTGCAGGCTTTCCTCTTAGGAAATCCCCCATTGCTAGGTGAAGACCCCTTTCCCTCATATACATAATTAGAGAGCTAATCCTTAGGAAATCCCTCATTGCTAGGCACTGTGTGATTGCTCTTAAGCACCACTGGGGTTGCCATCACACTGATCTCAACTCTCTTTTTGACCAGTTCAGGTCTCTGGTGATAGAGGCATCATCAAGCTTGTCATGTCAGATTTTACAATGAGAGATCCAAAAAGCATATCGAGGACTGGGTTTTGAATACATGGTAGACTATATGGGAAGGGAAAACAAAATTGAACATATTTGGTTTATGCAAGCCCAAGTATCTTCTTTTTTTTTGCCTTCCCATAATGTTCGCCGTATGTTTGAAAACAAGCTCTCGATCTGCTTTTTGAATCCTGTATTGTAAAAATCTGCTCAACTTGGGAAAAGCAGATTGAGGACTGGTTTTTTGAACACACGGTGGACTATATGGGAAGGAAAAATGTAAACCAAATACAGTATAGTAGACTTCCTTGATTGTTATGGCCCATACCACCAATGAACTTACATTAAACCCCACAACTATCTGCACTGTTTCCAGGACCTTTCCGATCCCTCAAAGCTTAAATAACTGCTTTCCAAATCCTGATGTATCAATCCAAGGCTCCATGTTTCTGACCCTCTGAAGATTCCAAAGCCAAGGTTCCACTCCTTTGATAAATGACACACAGGATCATTGTGTACCTCACTCCCTTGTTTTTCATTCTATTTCACCCCTTGTACTCTCTTCCCCCCCTTGTCTTTACTTGGCAAAAGATAGTACAAGACTAGATACATGTATATGTCAAGTACACGTACTGAGAACCATCCACTCGGCAATGCCGACCGAGCAACCATTCTATATCCACGACTAAGTGCCCACACCGCATGCATAACACTTGGTATGCCGGTCTCAGCTCGGTACATCCACCATCCACACTCCTTGTCCTCACCCTTCAGTCCACCTCACCTCAGGACTTCCTGCCCTTGTGTTATCCTCGGTTACAGCCCTTGTTTTATAGTTGGGCACTTCCTATTGTCCTACCCTCGGCCACATTCCTATTATCCTATCCTTTATTGTTCTATGCCTGTTTACATTCCTTCATTCTAATTTTATTCGTTGTGGATAATAACTGCATGCTCTGCATACCTTGTTGTTCCACATTCCTTATTCCACATGTTGCTTCTTAACCTATATAAGTAAGACATGCATGTACATATTTCCTCATTCTGGGTATCAACTAGGCTTAGGCCCTTCTACCTTCTTCCCCTCTGTTTAAAGTCCTCAACTTGGGCCAGCATCACCAGTATCCTCCCGAGTACCTGTCTGTCGCAAATCGGTGGCACGCACGGCAAGTAGGGTGCAATGCACAAGTATGTTGAAGCCAATGCCACTACTCTTGGCCTGCAGGACTTGGCCATAGTCTGCCCAACCCTTCGACAGCACCCCTCGGCAGTACCAAAGTCCGTCAGTACCCAAAGCTTGACAGTATATAAGTCACCAGTTAACTGGACTATTTGCCAGTACAAATATCGACTTAATTCTGCATTGTAGTTTCTGATTCAGTTCCAGTAAACTTTCTGACTTTCCAAAATTAGAGACAGACAATCAAGGAGGGCGCAACACATAAGTTGAAGCCAAGTCCCTGCAATCTTGAACCACTTATACCACCCTATACCATGAACAGTCCTAAGACCCCCGGTGCTTCCCATCTTTCTGTCCCCATTCCGATTCCGATTGTGAACCCACGACCTTTAGTCCCTCTGCCTCCAGAGTATGAACCCCCCCTTCAGAAATCATTTAGAACCCTCTGGAAACCCTTCTGGAAGCCTCTAGCTAAGCGCCGACATGCAGATTTAACAGTCTAATGTCAACACTCAATCACCATTGCATGTAATTCTAATGAGGATGCTTGATGTGGCTGATTGTCAGGGGATGACCTGTTCCTCCCACTGAACTGATCCCAAAGAACTCAGCTCACAAACCTACAAGCCAGATTGAAGGATTGGCCTGGAGCCTTGGTAGTTCTGATGCCCTTGAGGTCCCTAGACAATGGAGGGCATGCCTGTGGGAGAGTGAGATAAGGAGTAGAGAGAAGGGGCCAGGGACTGATGGCCAAAGAGAGGGATGAGCCAAGCAGTGGGAAGATTCAAAGTATACCTCTGTTACATGCCATTGCAATGGTTGGTGAATACATGTAACAAGTTGCTGTTTAAATAGTGCCCACAGACTAATGCCAGATAACCTGGCATAGTGGCCTTTTGGCCCAGTTGGAAGAACACATTACTGTGGGAATTTGTTGCCTTTCACAGTATGCCAGGTTGACCAAAGGTCAGCGGTTCAAATCCCTGTGTGTGCAATAATTTAGAGGGTTGTTGCAATCACTTGGACCCCAGGAACCCTGGCTTACATGATGGTCCATGACATCATGGGGGTCTGCTATGTCAAACAGTAATTAGAGTGCTTGGGGGGAGCCACAGACAGGCTTGGGAAACCTGTTAAGATATCATCACTGTGGCACCTCGAGGGCTCAGTACCTAAGGGGAAGGTACTGTTACATACCATTGCAATGGTTGGTGAATACATGTAACAAGTTGCTGTGTAAATAGTGCCCACAGACTAATGCCAGATAACCTGGCATAGTGGCCTTTTGGCCCAGTTGGAAGAACACATTACTGTGGGAATTTGTTGCCTTTCACAACCTCCCTAAGTTCAAATGAATGACTGACATCCTTGCTGTGTACCAAACTGAAGCCTGGAACCAGACATCTGGGGTCTGGCCCATGAGCATCCGGTTGAACATACCACCAGACCCAATGGAAGGGTAAGGTAGGTTGGGGAAGCAGTGTATGGGTATAGGGTATATAGTGTCTGGTTGAACATACCACCAGACCCAATGGAAGGGTAAGGTAAGTTGGGGAAGCAGTGCATGGGTATAGTGTATATAGAGCACCGTATTCACTAGAAAGGTGTTCAGGCTTTCCTCTTAGAATCCCCCATTGTTAGGTGAAGACCCCTTTGCCTCATCTACATAATTAGAGAGCGAATCCTTAGGAAATCCCCCATTCCCAGGCACTGTGTGATTGCTCTTAACCACTGCTGGGGTTGCCCTCACACTGATCTAAACTCTCTTTTTGACCAGTTCAGGTCTCTGGTGATAGAGAAATCATCAAGCTTGTCATGTCAGATTTTACAATGAAGATCCAAAAAGCATATTGAGGACTGGTTTTCAGATACATGGTGGACTATATAGGAAGGGGAAAAGAAATGAACATATTTGGTTTATCCTAAGCCAAATATGTTGACTTTTTTCTTCTCTTCGTGTATAGTCTGCCGTGCATTTGAAAACAAGCCCTCAATCTGCTTTTTGGATCCTGCATTGTAAAAATCTGATTAACTTGGTAAAACCAGATTGAGGACTTTTTTTGAATACATGGCAGACTATATAGGAAGGAAAAAAAATCAACATATTTGGGGTATGTCAATTTTTTCCCAACATTGATATGCTTATATCTTTGTTCTAGCCTTGATGAATGCTTTTCACCTGGGAGAGGAGAGGAGGGACATTCTGCTTAAATTCTTCATTACAAGTCATTCTCAGACATGGACCACTGGAGCCTTTGGTCATAATGTGGCATCTTCTCTTCCTGAGGAATTTTGTTATCGAAGCTTTTGGTATCAGTGAATTTTCTGTCGATTTCACCATTACAAAGGTCGATCGAAAGTAGTCCAGTGCAAGGAGGGGTCTGATAAAATAAGCGTGTAGAATCCCATAATTCATGGGGCAACATAACATACAAGAGCTTCAGGTACATTGGGGCTCAGCTAAGGACGTAATAAATCGTATCGTTTTTAGCTAATGTATGAGGCAATGTACATCCTCTCACTGGGTGTTTCCTGAGTTGCACAGTTTGAAAATTGTTCAGAGTTCTAAAGACAACGGTTCAGTCTTCTGAAGGGAAAGACTCTGTGACATTAGAAGATCTACCTAAAGACAACGGCTAAGTAATGAAAGTAAGTCACTAAATATCACAAAGCATAAGGAATGGTACTCACTTCAGTCTTCTGAAGGGAAAGACTGAAGTGATGAAGAAATGAACGGTACTACTTATAGTCAAGACTGGGTGGTGCTTAACAATAGAGAAAGGGGAAGAATAATGAAGTGGAAAAATAGAGAAAACTTATGATATGCATAACAAGATAATAGAGAAATATGGCCCCAGCACTAGTCTAGAGCAAGTCTAAGCAGGATTGGCAGTGTGATAGAAAGGGCTGGGTGGTTGGGGAGATGATGGAACTGTGAGACATACGGCTGTTATTCTTAACACTCCCCCTCAGTTCCAATCATCTATTCTATACCCAACAGCTGCAAGCACCGTTCATGCTCAAAGCAAGTTAAGGCTTTCATCAAGAAATCGGCTCCATTCTCCGTCCCAGGTATGTGCATCATACGAATGGCCTTGTTATGAATGAGTTCCCGGATGAAATGCTACCTTATGTCTATATGCTTGGAGCGACTGTGAGAAACCGGATTATCAGAGAAGGCAATGGCTCCTGTGTTGTCAGAGTATATATGAGTCGACTTTCCTTGAGGTAACTGCATCTCCTGAAATAGCTGTCTCAGCCAAATTGCTTCTTGGCATGCAATGCCAAGTGCATAATATTCTGCCTCGATGGTGGAAAGGGCGACGGAGACTGGTTTCTTTGATTTCCAAGCGATGGGACCGCCAGCAAACATGAATACATAGCCGCTGGTGGACTTACGATCATGTGAATCTTCTGCATAATTTGCATTGCAAAATCCCCAAGGATCAAGGTGTCCACCCTTGTCTCCCCCTGTCTTAGAATCCCTCTTGTAGACTATACCCATGTCCCTCGTCCCTTTCAGGTACCTCAAGACCCTCTTTGCTGTGTTCCAATCTCGTTGAGTGGGTTCTTTATTTGACTGTGACAGGAACTGCATAATGTAGGCAATATCAGGATGGGTTGACATCGTAGCATATGTGAGAGATCCGGTGAGAGCTTGATATTCTTTTGGGTGCTTGAAGGGGATCTTATCATCGTCTCATAGGTGTGAGCCTTTGTCGACCGGAGTGGTTACAATATTGCAATCCGTCATTCCAAATTTGTCCAATATCGTGTCGATGAATTCTGACTGCGAAATTTTGAGAGTGCCTTGGTGCGTATCCCTTGTGACTAGGATTCCAAGGACTTTAAAGGGTTTTGACATCTCCTTTTCCTTGATTTTGTAGAAACTTTTGATTCCTTCCTTCAACTTCAGCTCTTCTTTCTCGTTTGGACAAATTCCCATCCCATCATCCACATGTGTATTGATGGCTATGATTCCTTCTGTTGTTTCTTTGAAGAACACCCCTGTATCACTCCCGAGTGCCTTAAACCCTAGAGTTTTCAGTTTTGCCTCAAGATCCTCACGCCAAACTCGTGCTGCTTCTGGCAACCCATATAAGGCTTTGTTTAGCTTTCTGACTATGCCTGGTTTGCCATATCCATCTGGGAGCTTGATGCACGTATCATTGTTGAGCTCTCCATGTAGGTAAGCTGAGTCCACGTCCCATGCAAAAATCCTCATGTTTTTGATAGTTGCAAGTGCTAGCAGAGTTTGGAGGGAAGTTATATGGGATACTGGGGTGAACATGTCGACTAAAGAGATGTTCTTTTTTTGTAAGTCACCACGTACCACCCATCTCGACCTAAACTTTTTATCTCCTTCTTCCAGGTTCTTCACTGTATTCACCCACATTCCTGGTAAAACTTGCGAGTTCTTTGGAATCTCCTTCTCATCTAGCTCAACCCAAGTGTTCATTTCTCTAAGTTTTGAAAGTTCGTAATCCATGGCTTTGTGCCATCTCAGCCCTTCCGGTGATGCAACTGCCTTGGAGAAATTCTTGGGTATTTTTATCTCGGTTGGGTTTTCAGGAATGACTTTTGCTGCGATGAGTATTTTGTTATTTGAATCCTGGTTCCTAATCCTATCTGACTTCCGAGTAGGTTCTGTTCCCCACACTTCCGAAGAAGTTCACCTTTTCTTTACTTCTTCATCCTCTTCTTCCACCCACGTATCTTTCTTAGTCTCCCTTTGTTCCTCCTCTGGAGGTGCCACAATTTCAACATCCCTTGCAATCTCAACATCCTCCACCCTTCCTGGTAAGTTCCGATGCTCCTTTCCTTCCATGTAATGATGTTCCTTGCTTGTTGCCTTTTCTTGTCTCTATCAACTATGACATATATTGACTTTATAGGAGGCAATGCTAGCTGTGCAGAGTGAATATTGCAGAAGGGCCCCAGTGACAAGCATATCGTCTCTTGCAGACCTCTCCTCCTTGCCGAGCTGATCATGGTACGCCTTCCTCCCGGCCAGGAGAGGAGCTGGACTGGCGAGTGTGTCAACTGTGTAAGCACCCTCCTGGGATACACATCCCTTTGACCGATATATCACACCGAAGCTTATTTGAGTAATCCATCGGACTTTTCAAAACTCTTGAACTGACTTGAGTGGGCCATGGAGTGCTGGGCTGAAAATATCTGTGCCTGTTCTCAATATCTAACATTAATTGATGTCAAATGAGTCAAGTATGAGAACAGCCCAGAGGAAGCTAGAGTACTCAGAAATTTTAGGAGAACAATAATTTGTTTTCAGCATTATATGATTTATTGGAAAACAAATTATGGTTGGATAGGATTAAGATCTACAATAACAAGCTGTCCTGAGTGATATCCAAAACATGCTTTGGATTGAGAGAATGAATGAGTGTAAAACCCACGAAACTCAGGGGGGAAATAGCAAGGTACGAAGGGAGGGTCTGCGAGAATCCAGTCCTTATTGAAAGATAGGGACATGAGATGCTCCTCTGGGGCAACGATTTGAAATGCACCTGGGAAGATGTGGGTAACTCGACTTCCGTCTGGCAATGCGATGGATGCGGATTCGGCCAATGGGGTCGATCCACCGGTGATGAAATTCCAGATATGCACTAAATGAAATAATGAACCCAAGACAACTTGCGTTCCACCAAACAAGAAGGCAACGGATGTCACAAGGGGGCCATCTCCCTCGAGTATATGCTCTGCTATCCCGGTAGTTGTATTCCATATCCGGACTGAGCCGTCTTCTGAGCCAGAGACAACATGTGCACCATCAGCCGAGAAAGCAGCACATCGCACCCAGTCTGAATGTCCCTCAAGTATGTGCTTCACCTTCCCTGTCGTGGCATTCCAAATCCGGACAGAGTGGTCCATTGAACCAGAAACCGCACGTGTCCCATGAGGTGAAAATGCCACGCACCACATCGAATCTGAATGCCCCTTCAGTGCGCGCTTTAACTTGCCTGTGGCCACACTCCATATCCGCACCGACTTGTCGGCCGAACCAGACGCGATTCGCTTCCCATCAGGGGAGAAAGCCACACAATTCACAGCACCAGCATGACCCTCCAGCACACGCTCCACCTCTCCGGTGCTGGCATTCCACACCCGAATTGAGTTGTCTGCTGACCCAGAAACGACCCGTGCGCCATCAGGCGAGAATGCTCCTGAGTACACTGTACTGGAATGTCCAATCAGTCGGCGATGTCTCTTTCCCGGAATCACATGCAAAACATGGGATATCTTGGATGAGATGCGTGTTCTTTCACGTGAGACTGTGCCTGATCCGCGGTCTGTCTTTAATTCGCTCACATTCCAAATCCGGACAGAGCAATCCTCTGACCCAGAGACGATCCGTGTCCCGTCACAAGAGAATCCAACAGAGTACACTGCACTCGCATGTCCTTTCAACACGTGGTCTAATTTTCCCGTCCCCGCATTCCAGATGTCGATCGAAGAGTCACCCAAGCCAGCCACGATTCGTGTCCCGTCACGCGAGAAGGCAACAGAGAACACCGGGCTCGGGTGACCCTCCAGTATGTTCTCCACCTCCCCGCTGGTAGCATTCCAGATACGGACTGACCAGTCATAGGACCCAGACACAACACGTGACCCGTCGGGGGAGAAAGCGACAGAATTAACATCATCTGAATGACCCTCCAATATGCGTTCGATCTCTCCCTTGGCTTCGTTCCATATTCGCACTGTCTTATCATCTGACCCAGACACGACACGTGTACCATCGGGCGAGAAGGCCACAGATTCTATCCAATCAGAATGCCCCTCTAGTTCCCGCTCTGCCTCTCCGGCAACCACACTCCAGATCCGGATGGACTTGAACGACCCAGACACAACATGCATCCCGTCAGGTGAGAGAGCCACAGACCACACTGTATCCGAATGTCCCTCATACATGCGCACCGTCTCTCCTGTATTTGCATCCCAGAGCCGCACTGACGCGTCTGACGAACCAGACACGACACGTGTCCCATCAAACGAGATGACAACACAAAGCACCGAGTCTGAATGTCCCAACAGTATGCGTTCCAACTCGCCAGTAGCCGTGTCCCAAATACGAACAGACTCGTCCTTTGACCCAGATACAACTCGGCTGCCGTCACCGGAGAACATCACGGAAAATACAATTGCGCGGTGTCGCATGACATGCTCCGATGTCAGCCCCCATGAATCTTCCAGACCCACGACGGCTTTAGCTTGAGGTCCACTGCATAAGGATGTCGCATATTTGTGTCGCAGTAGGGACTGTGTAGGAATCCATGTGAATGCCGAGCGATAGGTGTTGAGGCAGTGGTGGCTGATGGCCTCAAATCCTATCTGGAGGCATCGACGAGCATCATCAAACAGCAACTCGTGATTTTTGTGAATTATGGGATATTTCTGACACATTGGTGAGCTAGAATTCATATCCAATGGGTGAACTCACTGATATTGCCTCTTTTGCCTTGCGAAGGGACTTGACTCCTGATTCTAGCTCGCCAAATGCACTGAGGCACTCGAACCAGTGCAAGAGATGGTTATCGGCGAATTCAGAAACAGCATCGAGTATCGTCGGCGGTTCAGCAGGGGACAACCCTTCTAGAAAATGAATTGACCAATGCACACAGGAGTATCGGAGGGCCTCCGTAATGACGTCAGGATTTGTGATTTCATGGGCGAGTGTCCCAATATTGCCATCGTCCAAGTCGCAAATATTACGACGAAGCGACCTATTCATATGTCCAAGACAGGTGATCGCCAATTTATGGTGTGCATCCGATACATCTACCCTGTGTGCTGGGCAACGGTTGGGATCCACAATGAATTCACGGAATGAGGCATGAAAGATGTTGACGTGTCCATCATTGGTAGAGGGAATATGGATTACTGAACGAAATCCAGATAGGTCAATCTCAACCTGATCGCATGTCTTCCCTAACAAAGAAGCAATCCCAGAGATGGACAATGGGGTTTGAACACAGACCACCACGGCAAGCAAATCTTGTCTCTCCATCTTTTCTTTGTCAGTCACGAGATTCCGGAATGCTTCGTCCATAATCAAATTGTAGAAACTGTGCAGAGACCGGAGTGGCAACGCCGATCGTGTAAGTTCAGTTATACGCGCCCGGGGATTTACGTTCGTGTCGTCAATATACCTCACGGCGGTGGCAGCGTATATGAATAGTCCATCCGATTGGCCAAGGAGACTGTTCACCTCAGATTTGGTTGGCCAGGGGAGGTTAGGCTCAGAATATCCGCGTTTGGTTGCTATTTTGGACAGTGAAGATCTCAAGTACCTTTCAATATCTGTTTGTTCATGGTCGGTTAATGATCCTGTATAAAGTGAAAATTCTTGAAGAGAAGGTGCAGGACTATGAAGGAAGGAAGCCATAATCCAGGTCTCAGGTCGGCTTGTAATGAAGAATTTGAGAGGTATGTCCACTACACCATTGAGGAATGTCTCTATCAACAGTTGTACTCTCCTATGTTCTGAGCATTCATCCACAGCATCTATAACAACAATGTTATGAAGTAGATGTTGGCTTTCTGTGAGAAGCTTAATGGGATCTATCACCAGAGACCTGAACTGGTCAGAAAGTGAGTTGAGATCAGCCACATCAGGTGTGTTTGTGAGGAGATCATGCATGACTGCTCGGATCCCAGGGTTAGATCGCGCAAGCATGTTGGCAATTGTAGGAATGATCCGTGTTGCATCAGTTAATGCTGAGCTTGAGCGGGAACAAAAAAAGCTGGCTCCAAGGATCTTTTGCTCATCCAAACGCCGGCTGAGAGTGTGAGCGATGCTTGTCTTTCCGGTTCCAAGTTGACCATTTAACCAGTAGACCTTTGGAGCTGAAGCATCGTGCGCCCATCTTTCGAGGTCATCCAATATCCGTACACGCGTGTTCTCCATGCACCCGGGGTGTTGGACATCTTCAACGGCGTTGCGTGTGTTGTAAGATGCCCTTTCAGCAGGTTTGAGCAACCCTAACACATCGACCGGAGGGTCTAAAAAAATATGAGTCTGGGGGTGAAAGGCCTTAAGTGAACGCTGCACTCACTATTGATCATCGACAGATTCACATCACCCTTTGGGTCTGAAATGGACAAACAAAATGTATCAGCTCTTCGAGTCTGAATCATTGTTCAACAAGCATGCTCACTGATGGTGACATTTTTCCAGTCAAGGTTTATGACCCCCGACGAAGATGTAGATTGTTGTGGATTGGAGTGCAAGAGTTCGGACATGAACGTTTGGTAGCTGGCTCAAACGATGCTGGTGTCGATGGGCCGAACCAAGAGACGTGGGTGTGTGCCCTCTGAGTTCCCAGGCCAAGGCGATGCCAGCGTTAGATTGACCCCTGGCGAATGGTATTGTGCGCGTGGCGATACTACGCGTCTATTCCAGTGTTTATTCACCAGTCTGGTTCTCCAGGCTGACTGTGATTTGTGCTACCTCTCAAGATCTCTTTCCGATAAATAGTCTCCTTTACACATGCAAGCTCTCCAAATAGGAATAGAATTATGAATTGCTCATCTGGTACCACCAGCTCCTAACGAGGCTGTACGCACAGCACCGGAAGTAATTCTGTTGTTAGCTTGCCACATATTGTCGTCGATATAATACATAAGTATGACAAAGTCTATGGGTGCTGTGGCCTAATTGAAGAATTATTATGGTCGGTTGAATAACCAAGGGAGGATTGCAACAGATGAACGGTTACCTGGAGTTGATTAAATATGCTCTTAACAAGAAACAAACCCATATGACCCGGAAGGAGCATACCCAAAGAGAACTGTTTGTGGAAATTTTAGAGTTAGAAAAGTAGGTGGAAATAGCAAACCACAGATGGGATCGATACGGGCAGGTTGCGAGCCACTTATAAGAACGGCAGGTGACGACGAATGGTAATGCATTTGTTATTTGAAAGGGAGCGCTGCTGCTTGTCTTCAGATGACTCTGCTATGAACAAAGAACCAGATGGACGTAGAGTCGATGAGCTGCTCAGCTGGCTTGCACTAGCTGATACATTGATATGTCCCAACAGTACGGTATGATAGGTAGAAGAGTAAGCATTTACCTTGCGAGACTTGCTTCGTCGAATTTGTGCTAAGAGTACCATTTGAAACAAGCATGAGTCGCATGACATCAGCGTACTGATATTCAGGGATGACCTACCAAGACTATGGATGCCTCAAACTCAGTTACTAATAACCCCGGCTTCTGTGCTGTGTGCATCCATGGTCAAGGCTTGGGATGGCTCAGGACATGATGTTATTATGTTTGGGCCATACCAACACTACAGACAGGTGTCAAAGGCTCAAATCGTAGCTTACTTGTTGAGCCACAAGTCAGAACTGCAGAGTTGAAGAATGTCTGGTCGGTCTTCATTTTCAGATGCTCAGGGTAATGTCAATATCCTGAACGCCATTCCTGAGTGTGATATCCGTTATCTCTATCCTTATCGTGGGATAGACTCTTCAGCTGACCCTTTAGCATTGCTCAAACCTGCAGAGGGGGCATCTTACAACACACGCCTCGCTGTTCGAAGACGTTCAGTCCCCCGGGTGCATGGAGAACCCAGGTCTCGAGCCCATGGAATATTTGTACACCCGTGCATATGAACCTTCAGCGCCAAAGGTCTATTGATCCAGCTGGGTACGGGAAAGACCAGCATCGCTTATACACTCAGATAGCGTCTAGAGCAGCAGAAAGTCATCAAAGCCAGCTTTTTTTTTTTTTGTTCAAGCTCAAGCTCAGCATTGAGAGATGCAACACACATTTCCCCTATGATTGCTTTGCTGGGTCTGATTTCCAAGACTCAATCACCATTGCATGAAATTCTAATGAGGATGCTTGATGTGGCTGATTGTCAGGGGACAACCTGTTCCTCCTACTGAACTGATCCCAAAGAACTCAGCTCACAAACCTGCCAGTCAACTGAAGGATTGGTCCAAAGCCTCAGCAGTTCTGACAGCCTTGGGATCCCTAGACAGCAGAGGGTGTGGAGAGCAAGACTGTCAAGCCCGCAACACCGAGTACCGACTCACTCGGGAATACCAACCAACCGGCCCTCACCCACATTATCTCGCACCACTGCGTGGCCTCGGCTCGGTACATCCGGTACATCGTATGGACCACTCCTCTCGTACACCCCCTTTTCATTGTTCCTTCACCCCTATCCACTCCTTAACCCGTTTCCCCTGAACAACATGACGGCCACTCATTGTCCTGGCCATTGCCATTGTTTTATCTTAGGCCATCCTCTATTGTTCTATTCCCACCCACCATTTCATTATCTTATTTTCAGCCATACTCTATTATTCTAATACCGCTTACATTCCTTATTCTATTTCTGATCACTGTGGACAATGCCTCCATGTGGTTGCCTCATACCTTATTGTCTCCATTCCTTACGCCACCCTGTTCCGCATCTTGCTTCTTAACTATAAAAGTAGCAGGATGTATGTAGATAGTTCTTCACTCAGAATATCAATTGATTCGCACCCCTTTATCCGCTCTCCATTCCTAAAGTCCTTCGCTCGAGCTGACACCCTCAGCACTCTCTCGAGGCTCCTCTCACTATCCCAATTAGTGGCACGCATAGAACAGCAGGGCGCAACGCAAGAGCACGTTGAAGCCTAGCCACCCTGTAACGGTTTTCAGGACTTAACCGATATCTCGGCGTCACCGAATCTTGACAAAGACAAGGAGTAGAGTGAAGGGGCAAGGGACCAGATGAGCTGAGCAGTGGGAAGATTT
>QLPG01003971.1:386-13994 GCA_003314385.1 Gomphus sp. MG54
AGAAAAAAGCATAAAGATGCCATCGAAGCTCTGATAAAAAGTACTCAAGACCCATCTGAGAGTCAGGTAGCCACAACTTTGACTGGCCAAGCAGATACATACCATGACATACCTGTACACCTATCATTGGCAACTCAATTCAATGACTCAGACAGTGAGCCAGAAGACTTGCCAGATTCTGGCAACTGTTTTGATGATATCATGGTTGACAATGATGAAAATGCATATTTTGACTTCAATGGCAAGCAGATTATCTTTTCAGCTGGAGATGAGCCAATTGATTGTATTGGAGATCGGCTACAGCAACAGATGGATGATTTACAAGGTCATGGTCATACAATCCTTGGTGCAGAGTCCTACTCTGCAATTGGCATAGATGATGCAGGTATGGGAGATCCAACTGTTGCAGACATTGTAGCACAATTACACACAATGGGTAAGACTTCACTAGATTGAATTGGGCAATTGTGGTATTTATTGATGCCCATATCTCATTTGGTTTCAGGTTTGGAGGATGAGAATGATATTGATGAGTGTCAAGTCCACATACTGAGGTCCCGGAGATTCGCCAGTGCCGACCGAGCAACCATCTTATAACCCCGTACAAGTGTCTACATGCACGTCACTTAAAACCATGTCCTCGGTTCAGCACATCCGTCACACTATTCGTCTGTTCCTCATTCCGCCTTACCTCGGTACCTCCTACCCCTTGTGTTATCCTCGGTTACAGTCATTGTTTTATACTCGGCCACTCCCTATTGTCCCATCTCGAATCATGATCCTGTTATCCTGTCTTTTATTGTTCTATCCCCGCTTTGCATTCCTTGTTCTAATTTTGTTCGTTGTGGACAACAACCACATTGCCCTGCATACCTTGTTGTCCCACATTCCTTATTCCACATGTCGCTTCTTAACCTATATAAGATATAAGTAGGACATGGATGTACATACTTCCTCATTCTGGGTATCGACTAGGCTTAGGCCCTTCTACCTTCTTCTCTTCTGTTAAAGTCCTCGACTCGGGCCGGCATCTTCAGCATCCCCCTGAGTATCTGTCTGTCACAAATACAGTGGCACGCACAGCAAGTAGGGCGCAACGCACGAGTACGTTGAAGCCAACGCCACTACTCTTGGCCTGCAGGACTTGGCCATAGTCTGCCGTACCTTTCGACAACACCCTTCGGCAGTACCGAAGTCCGTCAGAATCCGGCTCCTGACAATGAGGCAAACAACACATCAATGGATGAGGATACTGATGAAGAATGGTATCCACATGGATCCAAAGTGGTGAGTGACATTAATTAGAATTTCAATTTACTCATATCATGCTGTTGGTAGATGTTCATGCTTGATTTGCTCGATAATCTACCTCGCTTGCGACTTTCTGATGATCACATGAAAGCTTTCATCTGGGTGCTTAACGAGTGTGGTGCAAAACATGTTCCCACATTTTCAGCACTTCGGAAAAAGCAGGCTGAGTTAACAAAAGATATCAATGTCAAGACTGTGCATCACACATCATGTCTTGGAAATGAGTTTTTTTTCAAATAGTCCAGCAAATCTGTTCAAGCTTGTAAGTCTATTCCTGTATAAAACAATATTGATTTTGAGTTTTCTTAACCAGGACTTTGCAAATCCTCTGGTCCAAAAGTTTCTTGAAGTCTATCCTGACCTTTTAAGAAAACATGTGTCTGAATTCTGGCAGGCTGGCAAGTGGATTGATGACTCAGACATTGATGATCTTTCACCAATGTGGGCAAACTGGGAATCTGCTCCTCATCGCCACTTTTACATCAAAGAACTTGCCCATCTGAAGGATGGACAGTTTGTCATTCCAATGAGGTATGGGAAGATAGGTGGGGTTGAAATGGTTGAGTGTTACAGTGTGCATTACTATGATGTGGTATGTGTGAAATCCTCATTTGTTAAATTCAGTTCTTAATTGTATTTTAATGCAGTCTGGGCTATTTATGATTGATGACAATCATATTATCTGTATCAAGGCAGCCAATCTATTGAAAAACCTGCTAGAATTGGTATAAGAGGGATACAAAATCAATTATGCTCGTGATTAAATATAAGAAGTTCTTTTCATTTTGGTTGTTATTGATATTTTTGCTGTTCAGATTCATCCCCTGCATGGGCAACAAGTGAGCCACATCGAGTCCGTAAAATTGCAAATGGCTGCCCTGCATTCACAATTCGACTTATGGCTTGGAGCGATGATGTTTCAGGCAATTGCAGCAAGCAATATAACCCTCACACAAATGTATATCTAGCTAATGTCAGTCTGCCCCATCAAAAACTGCAGCAAGAATACTTTGTGTGCTTCAGTTCAACATCACCACATGCCTCATCTTCTGAGCAACTTCATGCCATGGCCAAAGACATGTGAGTGCAGTCAGAAGTTATCTTTAGTGAATCAAATTAAGTTTTGATTATTATCAGAGGACCTGATCATTGGCACACTGCATTTGATTGTTCTCTCATGGATGAAATCATATTTCGTATTATTCCTCATCTTCTCCCAGCTGACAATCCTCAGCAATCAGAGACTTGTTCCCATATTGGTCTAAAAGGGGATCTATTCTGTCGTCACTGCAAAGCTGGTGGAACTGATGAGCAAAAGGAGAGTGATACCAGTTATGAAGCCTTATTTCTGGTTTGTTTCTTTTTTTTCTTGTCTCTCGTAACCCTCATGATGCTATTCTAGCCTAGTGTGCCACGTGAGGTCCAGGAAACTGTTCAAGCCATCGAGTCTCAGCTGTGGGTCGCATGCTCTGGTGCATATGATTTGGTTAAAGTTATGCTAACTGAGACCGGCATCAAAGACACGATCGCACAATTTTGGATCGACAAAGTGCTTGCAAAGGCTTCAGAAATGAAACAAGCACACCTCAGTAATCCTGAAACATGAGATTCACGCTTGAATGATCGCAAATATACTGGAGCTGCCCGCAAAGCAATCCATGAGAAGATCACAGCGGCAATCCAATATGAGATTTTTGACTGGCTTATCCAACAGCCACCACATAGCTATAACAATCTAGGTGCCAAATCTTGTATGTTTCAATTTATAAAACATTTTATTTTCATTGCTAACTCAACCAAAGCATACCATAAACAATTAAGGGCTGGGGACCATTATAATTTCCTCCTCAAAGTCCAATGTGTGTGCTATTCATATTCCATGTCAGATATTATGACACGGACCTTTTTTAGGCATTCATGTGAATAAGGACTGTCCATGTGAAATTTTACACACATATTTGCTTGGCCAGGACAAGTATGTCTGGCATGATACAAGTTTGTGTGGGATAAGAAACAGGATCATCTTTTTGCAGTCCGACTTCAGTCATCATCTATTGATGGCCTGTCATTACCACCCATTCGAGCTCGGTATCTTATGCAATACAAGAATAGTCTTATTGGCAAGCATTTCAAGATTTTACAACAACTTGGAGTGTTCCATCTCCATGATGGTCTTTGCTCTGATTTACTCCTTGACTTGTGGAAGGCTACTGGAGGACTTGGTGCTATGCTATGGTTCCATACAATCAGAGATATGGACCTTTATTTGGTGTGGATCTATTAACTTAGCTGTCAATTTCTATGCTCACTTATTGTATCAAATAACAGGTTGATCTGAAAGTCTTAATTGCAAATTTGCTGGATATTTGGTCATTAATTGACCCCTCACGAATCTTGAAGAAACCAAAGCTGCACATTCTTGTACATGTGGTTGAGGCTATCCATCGATTTGGGCCAGCTGTCTTGTATTCAACTGAAATATTTGAGTGCTGGAATGCGATTTTCCGGCTGTGCAGTGTATTATCAAACCACCATGCCCCCAGTTATGACATCGCTATCACACTAGCTGATATGGAAAGGTTCAAGCATCAAGTTAGTGGCGGATGGTGGAAGAATGGAGATGGAAACTATGTACATGCTGGTGCAAAGGTATTCCATTTCATGAAACAAAGTCAAAATCTGCAACAGAGGCTCGGTTGGGTAGAAGAATCAATGCTTATCCCTGGTATGTTAGCCCTGATTCTGGCATTTACTCAAAAATTGCTAACTGATCACTGGATGCAGGAAGTGTGAAGTTGATGCCTCGACAAAAACAATTCCCATCTATGTGGATTGATGCACTGGGCCCGTTGTTCTCATCTTCGACTTCATTGCCAGATGAAACTGATGCCAATAGTATGTGGCACCAGTGCAAGTACATTATATGCAGATCAAAAGACATCTGTCAACCAGGCTCATGGATATTCTTCCAACATAAGGTATGTGTCCCACCATAATCTTGAGTTCTTGCTAACAGAGTCTTTGACACATCCAGAAATCAATTGAATGTGGCCGAGTATACAAAATTTTGGCCCCAAATACTGGCATAGCTTCAGGACAAGGAATTATACTTGTCATTGAAATTTTTTTGCTTCTTGATGTGAATGATCTACGCCTCAACATGCCTATACTTGTTTGAGCCTTAGATGAGTCAGGTCACTCAAAATCCTCAGTTATCACACCAAAGGTCAGGTAATTTATTCAGTCAAAGTCCTCCCACTGATGGTAAACCATAGGAAGCTCTTTTTATTGTCAATGCTCAGCATGATTGCTTCAGTGGGAAATGTGGTCCTACAGGCACTCATTACATCCGACAGGAACGAATAACATCAATATGAGAAGACCCTATCATTGTACATACTAATGATGACCGATACTTTCTCAACATGCACGCACTCCATAATGCAGACCTGATCTGCGAGACCCTTCCTTGATCCCAGATAGCTCCAATACCATATTTCACCGATTGACAGTCCAAACATCGGGAATCCGCTGCTATTCTTCGTATTACTGGCCCAGCAAAACGTGCAGAATCGGCCAAGAAAGCGGCTGCTACCTGAGCAAGGAACAAAGAGTTGAGGGAAGGTGCACGACAGGGGCCTGGCACAGCTTGGTAAAACTCATCTCAATGAATGAGAGGAGCTAGAGACATCTGAATATAACTCACTAAAGTCTGATGCTTGAACAAGTCTTGAAGGAGGTCTACAGGGGTAGCCGAAAGTGCTTGATCTGAGATGCCAGTTGAGGCAAATGATGAACAGCAGTGCATCTTGGGCTCATATGGCCAAGAAACTAGAAGGTGGAGCATTAGAGAGTCTTCATATATACAAGACCCCACCGGACTCACCATTTCTGAAGCTTTGAGGAATAATTCCAACCTCCTGTGCATGAAAGGAGAAAAACACTGTTCAGCATCCCTGAGACAGCTGAATCAAAAAGTAGCAGACTCACCCAAGCATCTAGAGCATCTAGAGCCCATTTCTACCTGAAACCTACACTGGATGATGATAATTCAAGCCCTACACCCTCTCCTACCCCGTCATATGTTAGGCACCCAAAGGGAACACGGCCTTCCTGGAGGCGATCCGAGGCTCCCAATGACCCGGAACCACCTGGGGATGACTCCCCAGATGATAGCGATGAGGCGCAGCAAAGAACCCCATAGAAGCGCTGAGGGAGTAGTCCAGGAAGGGGGGGATCAAGGAAAGGGGAATAATGTCAGTACAATGAGTCTAAAAACAGTATTGGAAACCTTACTTTGATTCCCAATAACACCCTGAGATCAGTCCTGAATGGAATAGGGACCCTAATGCCTTGGCTCAGTGGATATTGAAAGTTAGTCATATTGTGGACCACTCACATATGGTACACGAACAGTTGGGCAAAATCATACCCCTCTGACTGCAAAGAAACACCAAGTGGTGGTTCATTTCATTACCATTAAGCTATAGAAGGCAAGCTGCAGTCAATTGGAAAACTCTGAGAGAAACAATAGCACATACCTTCATTCTGGCACACGGTCATCGATGCCAGGGATGCACCACCATCATAGATTTTCAGTCAGTGATTAAGTATCATGAAGATTCACTGGCTCACACACCTTTTGTCCCTTCTAATGACATCAAGCGAAGGCTACAGAACCTGGAGATGAGCTTGACAAGAGGTTATCGCCCCAATTTGGAAACTGCACATCGAAGTGCGATACCAAATATGGGAGGTATAGGCACCCAAACACTGTGGTCAATGTCTATCAGCCGTAAGTCTATAAGATTATTGTTGTGAGCTGAAGTTTATAGGACAGCAGCCAATTATTGACATGTTGACACTGCACAACTACATTTTATTCTAAATTTATGTAGGGAAATAATATACAAAGTTATTTGAATTAATATTAGGCAATGATTATACAACCTTGGCTTTTGAGAACAAACCAGCCTAATGTCAACATTTATATTTCATCATTTCAACCTTTTTTCAAGCTTGAGAGTTGACCTTGAAAAATGCAGAATCCAACCCCTGACCAGGGTTCCAGGTTAGGCTAAACTCCGGAATTTTACTCAAGGTTATTTTTAGCTCTGGCCTGAACAGTGGTGTAGACTTTGGTTTTCCTTATGGCTCCAGCCAATGCTGATTCTTCCCCTTCTGCTCTCCCTGTCCCCAATTTTGGCCTCTCATTCAACATATGCCTTTTCTACCATGCAGGCATCAATTTCAGCTCCGTCAGTAGAACTTTGTGTGCTAATCTATGCTGCTCGCCTGGGTAGTGGGTGTTTGAGACTGACAAGATCTCGGAGGTGAGCGATGGTTATATATTGCAGCTGGCTCTGTGAATGACCATCCCCTCCTTGGATTCATAAGAATTCGAACCTCAATTATATCCGTAAGACAGCAGAGCTTCCTCCATCGGTGTTGCTGGCTTATGCAGCGCTCCTTAGTGCTCAGAAGGGTGCCACACGACCTGCCATCAATGTGGAATGTATTTGTTGCTTACAGGTTAGAAAAATGAACATTATCGTGCAACCATGTCATTTAAATTTTCTGTTAGAAACCTCTCGCTGTGCATTGCCTTCGGAAGGTTCATGAACTATATCAAGTCAGACAATGAAAAAAATTGTCTCAGTCGTTTGAGGATGTTGGATTTCACAAATATGTTGATGGCCTTGACACTTTTCACCCAGCATTGAATATTCCATAGGTAAGCTTGTGAACTCTATCCTGTTGCAATCACAGTCAACATTAGAACACAGGACATTTAATGTATACAAGTGGGCCCACTAAAGAGTGTTTCAGTCAGTAAGAGAAATTTGGTATGCTTTTTTCTCATTTCTGTGCATATTAAACTATGAAACCAATTCGTTGCCTTAGCGAAAGCCTACATAAAATAAAATTGAGGTAGTTTATGTTAATATCAATCACTGATGCAATTGGAGTATAATCATGGACGGATATCTATAACAAATGATCAGTCAAGATATCATCCTAACCTGGCAGTCAATGATATCATGCTGCTTCTTTTCCTCCTATAAATGAAGAACCATCCCCTGTCCACTGTATCTACACATACTCAATCACATCTGAATGCAAGATTGAATCATCACAGAGAACTGTCACCACCTGCTATAGCTGAAATAACCAAAAAATCTTACCTGAATCGTGCGACCCAACAGGAGTTGTGTTCTCCAAGTCTCCCAAGCTCATCCCGGCCCATGGATACTCATCGAGATCAATCCGATCTGTATTGGCATTGGGGATATCCTCGAGCTCTATTTCATTCGATGAGGGAATTCCAGTGTCAATCGACTCAGTGAGACTCCTGTCACCAAATTCATTCATAATGGCATTGTGTATCCGCCGTGTAGCTGCATGGAAGCTGCCTATGGGATGGGATGAAGAGTGGGTTGTGCCATTGGGATGTGAATTCTTCTCTTGGAGGTCCAATGGAATTCCACAGATGATAATAACAGACAGGCTATATTGTTGTGATAAACAGTGGAAGGAATGGAGAGAAGGGAGTGAGGGATGAGAAAAGAACCAAAAACACATTTGAGCACACATTTAGTTGTATGACAAGAAAGAATAGTGTAAATTAGTGTACAGAAAAGGTATTAGTGAGCATGCAGTGGAAAGTAGTATAGTACACGGACTTACTAGTAGTTACCATGCGAGAGACTCGGACCGGCGGCAACTTAGACACTAAGCACCTGGATGACCAGGTGACATAGGGGCCAGAGGAGCCAAAATATATGGAATACAGAAGGAGACAAAGGGAAAACAGACAGGAGAAGATAGAAGGAACATAGGGGAAGAGACTCACATGTAAAGGAACGAGAACTGAGGGAACCAGGACGCATATATGCAGTCACCGAGGACAGATGACTGAGAAACAGGAGAATGAGACACGAGACATGGCTCAGAGAGGCGATAAATGTTGCAGACAAGAAGGGAACAAAG
Organism: Gomphus sp. MG54; assembly: GCA_003314385.1. Classification (NCBI taxonomy): domain Eukaryota; kingdom Fungi; phylum Basidiomycota; class Agaricomycetes; order Gomphales; family Gomphaceae; genus Gomphus; species Gomphus sp. MG54. Next base: position 8,688 of record QLPG01003971.1, read on the forward strand.
GGAAAAGTTGTTCTATTCAAATGGCACCACTGACAGGTGTCATATCTCTATGAAGATTCCATCGGGGCAGCCCACAGTGGGCCGACCCTGCATATGCTCCACAAAATCCGTTAATTACGGATCATATTTTAGTTACAGGGTTCACTTGTATAAAGAGAAAGTAACTACAACAAATATTACTAGTCTCTCATACCAAAAACCCCCTACACTTATATTTGATATCTACTCGATGCACTCACATGACGTCAAGCCGCATTGGGTCAAATCACTACTCGTCGTCATTCAAGGCTGCGGACCCAGCGGGGATAACTATATAGGTGCTATATATCATGCTCACGCCTCTATTGACCTGTTTCACTATTGTGGATCACCCACAATCAACCTACATGACTTTCAGTCAGATCACCGCCAGCTCATTAGACCAGCACTTACACCTGATCGACCCGTTGCGTGTCGCCAGCGTATGAGCATATAGGTACATAAAATACTAGTTATACATCCCATAGCTACGAGACTTTGTACCATAATAGCTAGTCTACCTACCAACCATTATCCCCCATCACAGTAATTAAGATATATGAGGTATATATATATATATATTTATTCAATTTTTCGACCCCAGGCTAGGCCTATGTTGGTCGCTAAGCGTGTTGTACTAATACATCCTTGAGTGGGCATATGCACTGACGACGAGCTCCATGCCCCCCGCCAGCCCGGCTCCTTGAGCCGTTTCCCGCCCCCCTCTTGTGAGGTGAGTACTATTTTTCTCCGGTTGTATTTCAATTGTGTGGAGGGTCTGGCTTCATAAGTGCTCGGCCGCCAAGGCGGGCTGGCATGATGGGTGGGAGCGCCGTAGTCGAAGAGTCGGAAGCGGCCATGGGCATCTTCTTGGTCCTGCTGCGGCATGTCGATATGCGTCGCTGCGCGAGCGGGTGTTTGTTGGTGGAACGTGTTTTGGTTTTTTGTGGTTGTCACCGGTGGCTCGGTTCCTGTATTGGTAGCCTTGTATCCTATTGTTCTGTCAACTAGTTATTTAATTCTTTAAGAGGGCAGTGGGGCAACATCACCAAATTGGTTTCTCAGTCTTCCAGTTGCTGCTACATAGTCCAGCAGGGCTAGCATGGACTCCTTTACCCCTAGTAGTTCCTTAATAGACGTTGATTTCCTTCCTAATTTCTGCCTCAGCATGTGACGTGCATGCTCGTGTGCCCGGCATTCAAAGAGGAAGTGGTGGACCGTCTCATCAGCATCGCGGCATGCTTGGCATAGTGGGGATGGTGTCTGTTTGATTCGATGGAGGTGTCTATTGAGTGGGGCATGGCTTGTGCATAGCTGCGTGATTAGGCTACTCTGTGCGCGGGTGAGCCCTGCCATGTCTCTGAGGTAGGTGCGAGAGGGTAAGCTGTCATCGATCTTCACTAATCGTGCATATCGGGGCGATCTTTTCCACCGCTCTTTCCAGCTGAGCCTGTTGTCCGTTTTAAATTTTTGTCTTGCCGCGGCCAGGCTACGTGGGAGTGTGTTAGTGCTAAGGAATGGTGGGAGTCTGCTTATCTGGCTGCTTTCCCCAGCTGCTGCCTCTCTCGCCGCATGGTTTGCCGCTTCATTGCCCTCCACTTCATCATGGCCTGAGATCCACGCGATCTTGAGGTCCATTCTGCACCTTCGTGAGGGTGCTGTGATCCTGTTGGCCATATCATGGATATGCCCTATGAGATGTTGTGCTGGTTTGGGTCTGATATTTCTCATTGCTAGGATCACCCCCTGGTTGTCAAGGAGGATGCACGCATTTCCAATGCCCCTCTCCTGGTTTAGTAGCTCCAGTGCCAGGACAATTCCAATTGCCTCTGCCTCATGTGTGGTGTGATCTGCGAGCGGGCCCAGGTGGTATTGCAGGGTGGCCGTCTTCCTCCCTGTCCTGTATAGCACTGCAGCGGCTCCCGCATTGTCTCCCATTCCCGAGCCATCAGTGTATACTTTGGCATCAGCTATATTCCCTTCGTCTGCCTCCTTAGACTCCTCCCTCATTGCTGCTATCTCGGTGGTATAGTGTCTGGGTGTGTCAGTAGCATGGGTAAAAGGCCTAATAACTTCGAGTTCATCTGGGGCAAGGTTAAAACAGTGGAGGATTCGGTGCATCGGTGCTGGGTGTCTCTTAACCAAATGTCGGGTGCAGATGCAAGCAGGGCGGTGGAGTGGATGGGACTTGGGGAGGGCCGCTATGCGGCTGGCGGCTTTGTGGCAGGTGCCTAGGAGAAGGAATTCAATTGGCTGGACATTTGCCAAGACCTCTAGTACGTCGCTGGCAGTTGTGCACATTGCTCCAGTAATCGCAATGGTGGCCATGCATTGTATGGATGTCAGTTTTCGTGTCACTCCTACAGACCCTGTGGCTCTTCCTCCCTTTGTGCCTTTCTGCACTGGCGTATACCAGACATCCGTGGCGTATGTGAGTTTGGGTATGGCTACCGCATTGTATAATTGTCTCATGTATGTTGCGCGTACTCCTGTAGATGGCTTAGTTAATCTGCATGCGAGTAGTGTCCACTTAGCCACCTTTGCAACTGCCTTCTCCTCTTGTATCTTCCACCGTAGCTCCTTGTCAAGGAAGATCCCCAGGAATTTGTGTGCGTGTGTTGGCTGGACAACAGTGTCCTCGTAGATGAAGTCAGGCCTTGGTTCGTGCATAGTTTTGCCTGGCCGTGTAGGGTCCCTTATCCGCCGCCTCGAAAACCCTACTATGGCAAATTTTGATTTCTCGAATCGAGAGTGGTGAGTCAATATCCATTCTCTTGCCCCTCCTTCTTTAGTTAACATCTCCTTTAAGCCCTCGTATGCTTCTTCGTAGGTGTTGCCCTCTGAGTAAAGGTTGGCATCATCGACATATGCTACTGCAGCTTGTCCTTTCCCGTTTGCGACCTCTATGAGGTCAGCATTATAATAGAGGTATAGTATCATAGAAAGTGGGTCTCCCTGTCCTATCCCATTGTCAATGGGTACCCAGTCTGATTGATAGTCATCAAACTTCAGCTTGGTGCATCGGTCAGCAAGCATCTGCCCTGCAAAGCATACAAGGTCTTCTGGCACCCTTTGTTTCCTCATGTTGTGTAGAAGTCAGTCCGTTACTGCATTTGGGAATGCCCCTTCGATGTCCAGAAATAGCATTACCGCTACCTTTTTCCTCCACCACGCGCCCTTGATCTTATTGACAACAAGGTGGAGTGAGTCGGTAGTCATCCTGCCAGGCCTTCCTCCAAAGTGATTGGCCGGCAGGAGGTTGTGTTTCTCTGTCAGGTAAGCTAAGTCTTCTGCTACTATCGCAGTTAGCAGTTTCCCTATAGTGTTGAACAGAGCTATGGGGCGGTATGATTTCGGGGCATCGTAGTTGGCCTTGCCCGGCTTCCGTAGCACTACCGTGACCCAGGATCTCCAGCTGTCACTGTAGGTTTCTAGTGTAAATGTAGCACGAAAGATATGGAGGAGATGCTCAGCAATCTGGTCAACCGTCTCTTTAAGTACTATATTTGGGATCCCGTCATCACCTGGTGCCTTATTGGGCTTCAGTTTGTCAATCTGATGCCTAATTTGGTCTTTATGGATCTGAAAGCTATAGTTGACATGTTTTGGATAGCGGAAGTCTGTTGGCACTTGTGACTTGGCAGGCCTGGGTGGGAAGAATGCTGCTGTGAGGGCTTTGCTTTTTTCTTCGTTGGTTTCTGCCATACATGTGGTGCCGCCGGGCTCTGTTATCCGCAACGTAGGGATTCGTGATCTGCCACCATCTGAGGGTGGGTTGGACAGATATCTGTTTGCTGTCCACAGAAGTCCCTCGTTGAGGTCTTCTAAGTATTCTGCCCAGTGTTGCGCCTTTGCTTTGCTAATTTCTCTGCTATATTTTTCATTGATCTCCTTGAGTTCTGTATGAGAGGGGTGATCAGCTATGGCTCGGTGAATATATGACTGATTGTTTAGCCTATTCTTTGCTTTCTTAAGTTCTGAGAGATTTCTAGTCCACCACCTGCGTGAATGCGGGACTGGCTTTGACAATGGCACTGCGATGTCAATGGTGTTCCGTATAGCGTTAGTCAACATATCAACAGCCCTGTTGAACTTGGCTTCGTTGCTGAGCTCCCTTGCCTCTGGTATCATCTCTAGCTGCTCTGCCAACTGCTCCCGAAAGTGGTCCCAGTCGACCATTTTGAAGTTACGGAATGGCTCTGTCTTTTTAGTTTTCACCTCAATATCTAAGGTTGTGAGGATTGGGATGTGATCGGTCCCTGGGCCCCATCTTCTAGGATTGGTATTGCACGTGATGATAGAGTCAACAATGTTGTCAGTGAAGAATACATTGTTGACCCTCGTCCAGTTCTTGGTTGACATTGACTGTAGGGTTGGTGTCCATTTTGGGAGGGCCATTGTCATGTTGTATTCTGCCAGAAGTAGTAATAGTTCTTCCGCATCCTTAGTGGCTTCGGCCGTGAATAGATGGTGGTTCCTCTCTTCGTCCCACATAGGGTGATGGCAGTTGAAGTCCCCACACCAGACCATAGAGTCCGTCTCATGTTGGATGATATTGGCCCGCTCCTGTTCAATAAATTTTTCGATAGCTCATAGGGATGCCGAGTGTTCACAGTCATTGTAGATATTGAAGATTGTAGTTCTGCCTTGAGGGTGTTTGAGCTGTATTGCCATCACATCATTTGTCCCCTGCAGTGACATCTGTGACCACATGTTGGTGTCTAACACTACATTAACTAAGATTACTGTCCTCTTTGTAGACGTATCAGTTAGATGAGAGGTAGGATATAGGACGTGCCAGTTATGATTAGCCTTTGTATTCCCTAGCGTGTCCATGTACGGTTCCTGAAGTAGTAGTAGATCCCACTCCTTATGAGCAGCTGAGTTAATAAGGTCATACTGTGCCTTGTCTGATTTATTTAAGTTTTGTTGGTATATTCTCAGTCTCGTCAGTGTTGGTTCTGTCGTGTAAGGCATCAGCTTTGTTCTGGCAAGGGCGGCACACCTTCTCCATCTGTGTCACCCCACCGCCCGGTGGGGCTCTGGTCAGATCTGTCAGGTAAGGATACAGCAATGGCATTGGCGCCAGTCTGCAAGGATGCTGGTTGTGACTGGTGTCTAGTCGGATGTGTGAAAAGCTAAAGATGAAACTGTTTCAGTCTTCGCAGCAAAGACTCAGTTTCTATTTGAAGTAACTACCTAAAGATGAAACTGTCTATGACAAAATTGCAAGTATTTAGAAATAATGCATAGAAGGCTTTAGTACTCACTTCAGTCTTCGCAGCAAAG
>QLPG01003981.1:0-17675 GCA_003314385.1 Gomphus sp. MG54
CACGTGACTCAACTGTCACATCCACCATTTTGCATGAGGATCTGGCATCATGCCAGATGTTGAATTTCTGTGGTGCTGAGCAAGGACCGCGGAAAAGACGACTGTTTGACTTGAGCGAAGGTAATGGCTTGTTGCAAACAGATGAGGAATTACAAATCATCTGTGACTACTGTGACATGGCAACCAATGTACAGATGCCGGTCAAACTATTCCAACACACCTCCTTGAGCGGCATCTGCTCTTCATGCACCTCCTGAAATACAAACTCCTCAACTTCTATCTCAGATCACCAGATCCTACACTGATTACACATGCGCATCCAGGGGTCTGTAAGTAGGGTAGATTGGAGATCCCCTAGGTGGTGGGAAGAACATGCCTCCAGTAGGCCTGGCGTACTTTCACTCGGTACGGCTTCCTGGTTTGGTTACAACGGGCTTTTACTCAGCCTGGTACACTTTCAGTAAGTACGGACTCCGATCCAGTTTCAAGTCATAGAGGACTCCGGTCCAGTTTACGTCGTGGAGGACTACGATCCAGTTTACGTCATGGAGGACTACGATCTAGTTTAAAGTCATAGCGGACTCCAAGCTAGTTTAAAGTCGTAGCGGACTCCAAGCTAGTTTAAAGTCGTAGTGGACTCTGTTCCAGTTTGGGCTTTCGAGGTTCCGCAGTTCCTATCAGCACCGGTGGTGGTTAACGGGAGCAACCCGTGATCTGTTTGTGTTGAATTTCTGTGGTGCTGAGCAAGGACCGCGGAAAAGACGACTGTTTGACTTGAGCGAAGGTAATGGCTCGTTGCAAACAGATGAGGAATTACAAATCATCTGTGACTACTGTGACATGGCAACCAATGTACAGATGCCGGTCAAACTATTCCAACACCAGATACTATTTTAGCTAAGTCAGACAAGGCTGATGTTATTTATAATGTATCTCAATTATTATTTCCAAAAAAAATCACCATCCTCTGTAGCAGAATACAAAATTTTTTTTAATGACAAAAATTTTTGCGCTTGTGACCGTGACTGTCACATCACGTGACCTTAGCGGAAACCGTTTGTCCCCTACCTTACAATTGTAACAGTATTATCTGACGTCCACACTTGATCGCACTTCATCTTCACATATTACAACCATCATGAATACCCGATCCACTACTCGCAGTTTACCTTTCATCATAGAAGTCCCAAGTCAGTTGCAGGAGATTTCCTCACTTCTGTTAAGTCCGCATATCAGGCACTTAGCTAGTACTTCCAAGAGGGCTATCCAGGTTAACGTGGAGGTCTGTAACGGGGCTGAGGACCGAAGTCGGAAGTCGGATGGACTATGGATGGAGGCAGAAGCACTGGGAACTTAGGGTTGGTCGTGGAATGGTTCAATCCAGTCACTGAGGTGTTTGAGGTCGAAGGGACTTGGCTTCAACTTATGTGTTGCGCCCTCCTCGATTGTCTGTCCCTAATTTCGGAAAGGAGATGGGAGTTTACCGGAAATGAATTGGAAACTAGGTGGTAGACTAAGTCGATATTCATACTGGCGAACAGTCCAGTTGACTGGGAGACTATATACATGCGACTATCCTTGTACTATCTTTGCCGGTCATAAAACAAGGAGAAAGGAAGTACAAGGGGTCAATAGGAAAGAAGAATAAGGGAGTAAGGTACGCGATAGACTGGCATGTCGGTTATCAAGATGCGGCACCTTGGTCATGGGAATTGGGATCGGACTAGCGGGGGCTCGGACGTTATGGGATGGGAACCACAGAAAGTGATTGTTCGTCCTTCAGTGGTCGGGGAGGTTTCAGAAATAGGGTAGGTGGTTGTGGGGGTTGGTATGGGTTTGTTGGGGGCATGGGACATGACAGTACCCCCCATTAGGACCGAGCCCTCGAGGTCCTTGGCTGTCGAACGATGTATGGGGTGGTCAAGGCTGGTCGCTTGGCCTCCCTGGGCCTGGCTTGAGCGGATAGGCACGGTGAAAATCCGAAACTACCTCCCTTGCATGGTTCAGTTCTGTGGCAGGGAGCCAGGAGGTTTCTTCTTCTGTTCCCTTGTAACCAGCCCATCTGACTAGGTATCGGAGTTGGCAGCCATGATGGCGATCGATCTTTGAGTCCAGGATTTCTGCTATTTTGTATTCGGGTTCCCCATTGATTTCTATTGGCGGCTGTGGTGGTATCGCACAGTTGGGGAAGGTGTTGGGGGTTGAGGGCTCCAGCATTGAGACGTGGAAGATGGGGTGGATCGACCTCATGTTTTTCGGATGGCGAAGGGTGTATGTTAAGTCCGCATGTCAGGCGCTTAGCTAGCACTTCCGAAGGGTTATCCGGGTCAGCGTGAAGGTCCATGACGGGGCCGAGGACCGAGACGGAAGTCGGACGGACTACGGGCGGGGGACGGAGGCGCCGGGAACTTAGGGTAGGTCGTGGAATGGTTCAATCCGGTCACTGAGGTGTTCGAGGTCAAAGGGACTTGGCTTCAACTTATGTGTTGCACCCTCCTCGATCGTCTGTCCCTAATTTCGGAAAGGAGGCGGAGTTTACCGGAAATGAATCGGAAACTGGGGGGGGACTAATTCGATATTCGTACTAGCGAACAGTCTAGTCGACTGTGAGACTATATACATGTAACGCTCTTTGTACTATCTTTTACCGGTCATAAAACAAGGGAAAAGGAAGTACAAGGGGGTCAATAAAAAGAGAGAACAAGGAAGTGAGGTATGCGATAGTCCTGTGCGTTGGTTATCAATCGTAACGGAACCTTGATTTTCGGAGTCTTCGGAGGGTCGGATTTGCGGACTGCGGAGGGTCGGAATTGCGGGACCTCGGAATGTATTTCGGACCTTCGGAAATCGGTTGTTCGGGCTTTGGTTGATCGGAAAGGTCCCGGAAACGGTGCGGGTGGTTGTGGTGTTTAGTGTGGGTTTGTTTGGCTGCATGGTCCATAACAGTGTAGGATACCGGTCTTACTTGAGCTATGACCTCGTAAGGTCCTAGGTATTTCTCGGACAGTTTCTGGGAGGGTCTTGTGGTCCGGATGTTGTCTGATTTGAGGAAGACTTTGTCTCTGACCTTGACCTCCGGTCCTTGGGAACAGTATTGGTCTGCAGAGACGGTGTAGTGTTGTTGGGCCATGGCTATGTTTCTGCAGAGCTCCTGGTGTAGTTCATCTAGGTCCAGTGTGAAGTCGTGTGCCCTTGAGGAGGCCAGGTCTCGCTCGGAGTGGAAGGTGATGTCCGGGTGGTATCCTTTGTTGGCGAAGAAGGGTGAAATTCCGGTTGTTGCATTGGGGGCGTTGTTGTAGGCGAACTCCGCAATTGGGAGGAGGTCTGCCCAGTTGTCCTGCTGGTAATTGCAGTAGACCTGGAGGTATTGTTCCTGTTGTGATAGGATTTTAGAATGATTTTTAGATCAAAAGATTGTGGGGAAAACTAAACTCATGAGTGAAGAGGATAGAAAATAATTCTTATTCTTACAGTTATTGACTACGCTATTATACATGAGAAAACGAAAATACAGGGAAAAAAGCTTTCATGCACGCGCACGTCATATATGACGCACGTGATTGACAATACACGAGTGTATGTCACGCGCAAGTCACGTGCATGTGACAGAAAGGAGAACGGTGAAAATCAGCGATGCAAATCGTGGCAATGAGAATAATAGTAAGAAAAGAAATAACAGAAAAATAGAAATAATCATGAGTAAAACAAAATAATAATAAACCAACTTTTTTTGTTTTGACTTTCTAACAGTTCCAATGTTTGGTTCATCCATTCAGTTTGTCCATCGCCTTCTGGATGGTATCTGGAAGTGAGTGTAGTTTCATGTCTAGGGCCTTCCCCAGGGACCTGAAGAAGGAAGACACGAATTCTGTTCCGCGGTCCGAGGTAACGTGTGATGGGACCCCATGTTTCGAAAATACATGGAGCACAAACAACTTGGCTAGGAGGGGGGATGTGATGGTGTCGTGGGTCGGGATGAAGATGGATTGTTTGGTGAGTCAATCTACGATGATGAGGATGGAGTCGTAGCTGGCCGACGGGGGTAGTTTTTCAATGAAATCCATTGATATGGAGTTCCACAGGCATATGGGAACCGGTAGCTGTTTCAGGAGGCCATACGGTTGGTGTCTTTGTGTTTTGGCATGCATGCAGGTTGTGCAGGATTTGATGTAGGACTTCACGGTTTTTCAGAGTCCGGGCCACGTATACTCTCTCCTGATGAGGTCGAGTGTCCGATTTTGTCCAAAGTGTCCGGAGATGGGGTAGTTGTGCTTGTCCTGTAGGATTCGTAGGCGGAGGTCATTGCTGTCCGGGACATAGATATGCTGGTCGAGGAGGAGGAGGTTGTCTGGTGTGGCCGACCATTTTCCATTGGGGTTGTCGAGTTTTTCCGAGGTTTCTGGATCGTTTCGGATTGCTGCGTGGATGTCGTTATGGAGTTGTTCTGTGTCCATTATTGCGGCCGCTCATAGTGACGGGAAGTATAGTGCCGTGGCTCGTAGGGAGGCGGATAGCTGTTCTGTGGAGAAGACGGGTTGGAGATTGTGAGGGTTGATCATGGCGTAGTTGTTCCCTCCCTCTCTGGGATAGATGTCCCATCGTCTGGTTAGTGCGTCCGGTTTGGCTCCGAGGCATCCCGGGCGGAAACGGATAGTCATGTTGAATTGTGAAAGGTATTCCGACCATCGGACTTGTCGGCGGGTGAGAAGTTTGGTTGTCGAGAAGTATTCCAGGTTTTTGTGGTCCGTTACAATGTCGATAGGGTGGGGTGCACCTTCCAGGTAATGTCGCCAGGTTTTGAAGGCCTCGAAGATGGCGAGTAGCTCCTTATCATGTACGTCATAGTTTAGTTCTGGGGGTGAAAATGTCTGGGAGTGGAAGGCAATCGGGTGTATCTCATTGTCCATGGGGGAGATTATGGATAAGATGGCCACCAGGGCATAGTCGGAGGCGTCTGTGTCAACGATGAGTTGGGAGCCAGGGGTCCATTGGCTTAACACTGGGGCTGTGGTGAAGGCCTTCTTGAGGGTTTCAAAGGACGTCCTGCAGTCTTCGGAGAAGTTCCAAGGTGTATCTTTTCATGTCAAACAGGTTAGCGGGATCATGATGTCAGAGTAGTTGAAAATGAAACGTCTATAGAAGTTTGCAAATATGAGGAAGGACTGGATGTCCTTGACTTTGTGCAGTTTGGGCCAGTCCTGGATCACCTTGCTCTTGTCGTTGGCCATGGTGAGACTGTTTGGAGACAGAATGTATCCCAGGTATTCCACTGTGTCGGCATGGAATTGGCATTTGTCCGTGCAGGCATACAGGTGGTTGGTTTGGAGTTGTTTTAGGACTTTGCGCACATGTTTCTTGTGTTCTTCCAGGTTGTCGGAGTATATCAGGATGTTGTCTAGGTATACCAGTACCAATATGTCAAGGAGGTCGGAGAAGATGTCGTTCATGAGGCATTGAAAGGCGGCCAGAGAGTTGCTCAATCCGAAAGGCATGACACGCCATTCGAAGGACCCGTAGCACGTGTGGAAGGCGGTTTTCCACTCATCACCTTCTTGGATGAAGACGAGGTGATACGCGTGTCGTAGGTCTATTTTAGTGAAGATTCTAAGCCTTACGGGGGCTGTCAAGTAGGTCAGAGATGTGGGGCAGCGGGTACCGGTCCTTTTTTGTGATTTTGTTGAGTCCTCTAAAGTTGACGCATAATCGTAGGGAACCATCCTTCTTTCGGGCAAACAGGACGGGTGCCCCGCCAGGTGAGTGGGATGGGTGGATGAAACCCATGGATATGTGTTCATCCAAGAATTTGCGTAGCGATTTCAGCTTGCTTTCTGATAAGGAGTAGATGGGGCCGAAGGGGGGTGAGGCTCCTTCCTCTAAGTCTATCTTTAGGTCATAGGGTCGGTGTGGGGCCAGGGTGTTGGCACACTTTTTACTAAAGACGTCCTGAAATTTGTGGTATTCATTTGGGATGTTGGATAGGTCTATGGGACCATCCTTGGTTCTGTTGAGGTCGGAGAGTAGTAGTTGAAAGGTCTGGGTACCCTCCATCTTCGAGATGCGGGCAAATGCTGCTGCATTGATCAATGCCACCTTGGGTGCGACAAGTGGTTTTCTCAGGGGGTCAGGTGAATGGCGAGAGGGGGCTATAGGTTTGGGCGGTTTCATGGAGTCGGTCGGCGGTGGGGGCTTGAAGGATAAGTTGCCCAGAACCCAGTCAATCCTTGGATTGAAGCGGGTGAGCCAGTTATGTCCCAAGACCACTGAGCAGCTCGAGTCTAGCAGAGTTATGAAAAAAGTCACGGAGTGTTGTTCCCCTTGGGGAAAGTGGACCGGAAGTTCGATGGTCTTGCGAATGCAGGAGTTGGAGGTCCCGTCGAAAAGTCTTAGCGGAATGGGCATGATGTCTTGGCACTGAAGGTTGTATCTAGATGCTAGTCTTGAATCCAGGAAGCAGTGTGTCGATCCTGAGTCGACGAGCATGTTCAGGTGTTGTCCTGGTAGGGAGTCAGAGGTTAGGCGAATGGTCAGTGCATTTGGGCTTGAGAGGGTGGATGCATTGAGTCAGAGTATGATGGGAGTGTCGACGGCTTCAGAATGTTCCTTAGTCTGTGCCGGGGTTGTTGCTGCCAAGTCGGTGCTTTCCTTCTTGGGGCATTTTCTGGCCCTGTGGCCTGCTTTGCTGCAGAATAAGCAGAGGTCTTGCCTGAAATGGCGTTGTCATTCCAGGGGCGTGAGTTTCCCATTCTTGTCAAGTTTGGGCATCCATTGGTGGTCAAGTGCCCAGGTGAGTTCCTTGGTGACTTCCAATTTTCGTTCCCAATATTGTGCGTTGATGGATCGGGACAGGAGGCAAACTTCTGGCAGGGAGGATGGTTTTCCTATTCTAGCCATTTCGTCCTTAATTCTCCCAGGGAGCCCCTTATAGTATTGATGGTGAAGGGTGGAGTCGTCCCAACAGGTACCGGTGGCGAGGCGGTTGAACTCAACCATATATTCCGTGATGCGTTGGTCATTACACATGTGGAGTTTCTCGAGGTCCAGTTCCGCCTCACCTTCTGGGTCATGGGGGTCAAAATGTGTCTTGAGTTCGGAAGTGAATTCATCATAATCATGGAGCCAGAGGGGTTCATCATGGGCGGTGAAGGTGGGTTCGAAGTAGTCCAGGGTGGTTCCGGTTAGATACGATAGTGCATAGTTTACTTTGGTGCTACTGGTGTTGAAGGTTTCTGGGTCATCCCAGAAAATTAGGTTGCACTGTACGAGGAAGGTTTGTAATTTTCTGGGGTTGGAACCATCAAAGGGGTCTGGGCTTCGAATTTTTGCAGGAGGTCTCGATTTCTTGGAGATAGCTAGGCTGTTTGCTAGCGTAGTGATGGCTTTGGCAAGATTTGTCATGTTTTCCAGTGGTACGGGAGCGCTTTTCGAGAGTGGTGCCCATAGAAAGAGGGGTCTCATGCATGCTCGTAAAAATCTTGCTCGTGCCTTATTTTTCATGACAATCAGGAGTGTGAGTATGAATATACTGTTAAGTCTGCGTATCAGGCGCTTAGCTAGTACTTCCAAGAGGGCTATCCAGGTTACCATGGAGGTCTGTAACGTGGCTGAGGACCAAAGACGGAAGTTGGATGGACTATGAACGGAGGCGGAAGTGCCGGGAACTTAGGGTCGGTCGTAGAATGGTTCAATCTGGTCACTGAGGTGTTTGAGGTCAAAGGGACTTGGCTTCAACTTATGTGTTGCGCCCTCCTCGATTGTCTGTCCCTAATTTTGAAAAGGAGATGGGAGTTTACTGGAAATGAATTAGAAACTAGGTGGTAGACTAAGTCGATATTCGTACTGGCAAACAGTCCAGTCGACTAGGAGACTATATACATGCGACTATCCTTGTACTATCTTTGCCAATCATAAAACAAGGAGAAAGGAAGTACAAGGGGTCAATAGGAAAGAAGAATAAGGGAGTAAGGTACGCGATAGACTGGCACGTCGGTTATCAAGATGCGAAACCTTGGTCATGGGAATCGGGATCGGACTAGCGGGGGCTCGGACATTATGGGATGGGAACCATGGAAAGTGATCATTCGTCCTTCAGTGGTTGGGGAAGTTTTGGAAATGGGGTAGGTGGTTGTGGGGGTTGGTATGGGTTTGTTGGGGGCATGGGATGTAACAACTTCGATGGCTGTCAGAACAACCTTCAATTCGTGAAGCTGCCCCATCAGGAGGGAACGCTCCTCCTGAACTCGATGACAATGACAAAGAAAACCCAATCAATGACAATAACCACGATGAGCCAAATCCAAATCCTGTTCAAGTTACAAATCCAAACCCCACTCATGTTTCTAATCCTAATCTGACTCTTGATTCCAATCTGAGTCTTAATTCCTCTTGTAGTTCAGACAAAATTGTCAAGGCAGTCGTTGATCGATTAGCCCAACAGCCCCCTAGATCTAATCCCAACCCTGGTCATCATGCCAAGGTTTGCGAGCCTGAGGTTTACGATAGTACCGACCAAGCTAAGCTTCGCACATTCTTCTTACAATGTGCGCTGAACTTTCGAGACCATCCATCTGCATTCTTGAGGGATGCGTCAAAGATCCAATATGTCATCTTGTACCTCACAGGCCCCGCACTCCAGTATTTTGAACCTGCAATTCTAGGCAAAATCCAGCCTGAGCTTAGTTGGCTTAAGGTCTGGAGTAGGGAAATACACGGGTCAGGCCAACCCGCATGGGTCACCGGGTCAGGTGTCCTTGGGTGTGGGTGCGGGTCAAGCCGCGAGCACCCGTGACCCAGGCCCAACCCAGGGCATCAATTCCAACACGAACGTGACTTACGCGTATGTGCACGCGCCGACACGAACGCGACGCCCCGAACGCGACGAACACGCCGTACGTGCATGCGACACCACGAACGGGACGTACATGACGTATGCGCATGCGTCGCCACGCACGTGACGTATGCACATGCGCCGCGACGAACACAACGTACGCAATGCCGGTACGCGCACGCGCCCCCACATACGCGACGTACGTGACATATGCGCACACGCCGTGATGAACGCGATGTACGCGACGTATGCGCACACGCCGTGACGAACGCGACCTATGTGCACACGCCGTGATGAATGCGATGTACGTGACCTATGCACACGCGCCGTGACAAACGCGACGTACACGACCTATGCGCACATGCCGTGACAAACGCGACGTACGCAAAGCCCGTACGCACACGTGCCGCCACGTACGCGATGTACATGACGTACGCGACATATTGCGTGCGGGTGCGGCGCGCACCCGAGACCCGTCGACCCGTGGGAAAAAACCCATGGGTTGATGGGTTCGGGTTTCCCATGGGTCGGGTGCGGGTCACCCACATTTGACCTGTGGGTGACCCGTGCTATTCCCTAGTCTGGAGGGACTTTCATCAAGAGCTGGAGACCAACTTTGGCCCATTCAACAGTGCTGTGCAAGCAGAAATTGAGCTCGGCAAGATAGTTATGAAGGACAACCATCATGCGGCACATTACTTCATTGACTTTGCCAGAGCTTCCACTTGCACTCAGTGGAACGATGCCACCCTTGCACATGTAGCATACAAGGGGTTGGCCAGATGTATCAAGGACAGCCTCCTTAACTTCCCTTGTTTCAAAAACTCTCGCTGAACTCAGACAATATTCGCTCGAGATTGACAGCAGATATTGGGAATGCAAGGAGTTCGACAACTTCAGAATGCCTTCAAAGCCGAACAGGTCCTCGTCCAAATCCAACTCCATCAACAACAACAACCATCAGTCTTCTTCCAACTCCAACAACTCGAACAACAAGAAGAGTAAGAAGGGGGGAAGAAGAACAGCAACGATAAGTCTTCCAACAATAACAACAATGCTAACGACATTTCGTCCAAGCTCAGAAAAGATTGGAAGCTATTGCCTGAAGAACATCAATGGCGAATCGATGTGGGACTTTGTCTCTTGTGTGCTTCAAAAGGTCACATGGTCAAGGACTGCTCCAAATCCAATTCCCAATCCTCATCGACCTCTTCTTCTAACAACAAATCCAACAACTCCAACAATAAGAAAGCGATGAAAGCACGCATGACCAAGGCAAGCACATCCAACACTAATGCCAAAGACAACATGGCAATGGAGTTGAAAAAATGAGCTGCAACCTCGGAAATGCACAAGCTGAGGATTGCATTAGCCTCTCTCACATGCTATTCTTGAATGCCCTTTCTTCTAATTCTCCTATTTCTCACGTATCTTCTACTTCTGAAACTTCAAAAACTTTGCTTATACTTAATCTGTCTTGTTCTCTTATTTACAAACTTCCTCTTGTTATGCTCTTAGATTATGGTTCTTCAGACTGCTTTATTGAATCACAAGTTGTGCAGAAATATTCTTTGCCTACTAATTCAGTTCCTGCTATTCTGTTGAAATTATTTGACGGTTCTACTAATTCTGTCATTACTCAGACTACCACAATTCCGATCTGATTTCTGACCGGCGAACTTCAGAACATTACTTTCTACGTGACAACATTGGACGACAGTTGCTCCACAGTATTTGGCTTCAACTGGCTTATCCGCTACAATCCATCGATTGTGTCACGACCACACACCGTGCTCTGACTTACTCAGCAGTACCGACCAACCGACCCTTACTCATATCATCCCATGGTGCACAGTTTTGGTTTGGTACACCCGGTTCATCACCTGGTTCATTATCCTTTCCCCAACCCCCTATTCTTTATCATCCCTACACTCCCTGTCCTTCCCCTCACTCACTTACCCTCAGGACGTTCACTATTCTTTGCCACTTACCTGCGGCCCTATTGTTTTATTCTCGGCCATTCCTTATTGTTCTATTCTTTCCTACAATCTCACCCGCTTATATTTCATTATCTTACTCTTGCATTATTCTATTCTAATCGCTGTGGACAATACCTCCACATGGTCTTCATACCTTATTCTTTGTTCCATGTCTTATGCCACCCTTATTCCACATTCCACCTCTCAGCCTATATAAGTAGTAGATGTGTGTACATAGTTCCTCAGTCTGAGTATCAACTAGGTTTACACCTCTCTACTCTCCTCCTTCTGTTCAGAAGTCCTTACATGGGCCGACACCCTCGGCATCTACCCGAGTATCTTTTCCGTTACAAGTTAGTGGCACACACAGGAGGCAGGGTGCAACACATGAGTACGTTAAAGCAAAGCCACCCCGACTGGCCTGCAGGACTTGGCTGGTCCTGACAGTACCATTGGCAGTACCAAGACCTGACAGATTGACTGGGTATTGGGCAGTATAACCTTCAAGTCTACAAAACCAACCACTGTTCTGACACCTCAGGCCTCGACCACTGCTTCACAGTCTAGCACCCCACTTCCTAGCAATCCATCACCATCTCCGAAGTTAGAGGCACCATGGATAGCTCTAGTTAATGCAGAAGTATTGGTTTGTGCATGCAAACTAGAAGGTTCGCAAGCCTTTCAACTCAACCTCGTGGATCTCAACAAATATGCTCGAGGCTCCACTACGGTCAATTCCTCCGACAACCTGGATAGCATTAAACAGCATGTTCCAGAATTCTATCATGAATTTGCTGATGTCTTTAGTAAACAGCGTGGTAAATCACTAGCACCCCATAGACCCTATGATCTCAAGATCAACCTTGAGGACGGCACTTCGCCCCCTCTTGGTCCCATTTATTCCCTCTCAGTATCTGAACTCCAATCACTACAAGACTTCATCAACGAACATCTCAACATGGGCTTCATTCGACCCTCATGTTCATCACACGGTGCACCAGTACTATTCGTATGCAAGAAGGACCACTCCCTGCAGCTCTGCATAGATTTTTGCGGTCTAAACAGAGTCATGAAGAAGGACCATTATCCACTTCCCCTTATTTCTGACCTCTTAGACACCCCCAAGAAAGCTCATATATATACTAAAATTGACCTCAGACATGCCTACCACCTCGTTCAAATTACAGAAGGGGACGAATGGAAGACAGCCTTTAGGACATGTTATGGATCCTTTAAGTGGCTTGTCATGCCTTTTGGACTTTCTAACACCCCTGCTGCATTTCAGTGCTTCATGAACAATATTTTTGGTGACCTACTAGACAACTGCACCATAGTGTATCTGGATGACATCCTGATCTATTCCAACAATGAATCCTCACATATTGAACATGTTCGCGAAGTTCTACGATGATCATGCAAACACAACTTGTATGCTCGAGAAGACAAATGTTCCTTCTACCAAATGTCCATCAAATACCTTGGATATATCCTATCACCTGAGGGCCTTACGATGGCAGAGGACAAAGTCAAATGCATCACTCAATGGCCTGAGCCATGTAAAGTCAAAGACATTCAATCATTCCTCGGATTTGTGAACTTCTATCAGAGATTCATTTTTAACTATTCCTCAATTATGACTCCTCTTACTCGACTCACTCGCAAAGGTCTGGCTTGGAACTGGAGTGAGGAGTGTAGAGATGCATTTAATAAGCTGAAACTGGCATTCATGTCTGCTCCCATTTTAACTCATTGGACTCCTGATTTGCCCTTGATTGTGGAGACAGATGCGTCAGATTACACTTTAGCAGCTATACTCTCTCAAAACTCCCCAGACGGCGAGCTTCATCCTGTCGCATTTCATTCCTGAACTTTCACCTCTCCAGAACTCAATTATGATGTTCACAACAAAGAACTGCTTGCAATTTTTGAAGCTTTTCAAAAGTGGCATCATTACTTAGAAGGTTCCGGCGACCCTGTCAATGTCATCACCGATCATAAGAACTTGGAGTACTTTTGTAAAACCAAGTTGTTGACTAGACGTCAAGCTAGGTGGTCAGAATACCTCTCTCAGTTGAATCTTGTCATCCGTTTCAGACCAGGTCATTTGGGCACTAAGCCTGATTCGCTCACTAGACGATGGGACATCTACCTTAAGGAGGGGATGAGCAACTACGCCACCATTAATCCCCAGAACCTTTGACCCATCTTCCCTCAACATCAGTTGACCACGTCCCTTCAAGCCACAAGCCTCGTCGAACCAGTACTGCGGGCCTCGACTCTTATAGACACCGAGCATATTCTGAACGACATCAGACACCATCTTCCTTCCAACTCCTTAGCCCAGAAACACCTTGCAAATAACGATGACCCAAAGTGGCAGACTAATTCCAATGGTCTGTTGCTATTCAACGATCGCATCTATGTTCCTGAGGCCCAAGACTTACGCTTACATGTGTTACAGCATAAGCATGATCACATTCTTTCTGGACACTTCGGAATTAACAAAACCATAGACCTCGTCAGATGCAACTACAATTGGCCTGGCATGCGCTCATTCGTTAAAGACTACTGCAAGTCCTGTATGACGTGTATGTGGAATAAATCACAACATCACAAGCCTTATGGATTACTCAAACAGCTTCCAGTACCAGACAAACCCTAGAACTCGATATCCATGGACTTCATTGAGCAGCTTCCCACATCCTTGGGATTCATGGCCATCCTAGTCATAGTTGACCGCTTCACCAAACAGTCTATCTTCATTCCTACTTCCATCACCATCACTTCCTCTCAGCTCGCAGAACTCTTCATACTTCACATATTCTCCAAACACGGCATTCCTTCTCACGTCACTTCAGATAGAGGCTTGGAATTCATGTCCCACTTCTGGCACTCTCTCGGGAAAGCCCTCAACATGAAGTTGCATTTCACCTCAGGCTATCACCCAGAAGGCAATTGCCAGACTGAGTGTACTAATCAGACATTAGAACAGTACCTCCGTGTCTACTGCAACTATCAACAAGACAACTGGGCCCCGCTATTACCCCTTGCAGAGTTTGCCTATAACAATGCTCCCAGTACCACCACTGGAGTCTTGCCTTTATTTGCCAACAAAGGCTATCATCCCAATCTTGCCATTTATCCTGAGTGCAACCTTGCTTCATCACAAGCACAAGACTTCATAGTCGACCTGGACGAGTTGCACCAGCAACTTCGAACCAACATCCTTGATGTTCAACAAATGTACCAATCCTCAGCCGATGCCAAACGACTTCCATCTCCAGACTTTGCTATTGGCAGTCTTGCATTTATCAAAGTCAAATTCCTCAGGACTACCTGTCCTATGAAAAAGCTAGCTGAGAAGTTTTTGGGTCCATGTGAAATTATTGCATGTCCCGGTACTCACTCTGTTACTCTGAAACTCCCAAGCTACATGAACACAGTATATCCTGTATTCCACGTTTCAATGCTTGAGCCAGCCACTCCTAATCCCATTCCTAATCACATTCAACCACCTCCGCCCCCAGTCATAATCCATGGCAAACCTGAATTCGAGATATCCGAGATCCTGGACTCGAAAATCGATAATCGACATACACCATGCAGGCTGTTGTACTTAGTGCGGAGGGAAGGATATGAAGGCACAGATGAAGAAACTTCATGGCTCCTTGCAACAGAACTTAACCACGCTTCAGAACTTGTTCAAGACTTTCACAAGTTGTATCCAGACAAACCTGGACTATTACCTATTCCATAAGCACCTCGCAATTTCTCTTCCATTCACTCTCGCTCATTCTGTTCATTATCACTCTCGCATTTCAGTTCCATTCACTCTGTCTTCAAGTTCAAAAAAAAAAACCCTCAATTCCGATTCACTCATTCCAACTCGCAATTCAGCTTCTTCTTTCCGTTTTTCAAGTTCAATCCTCAGTTTTGATTCCATCATTCCTTATTCCAATTCAACTCTTATTTCCGAACCCTCAATTTCACGCTCAAGTCAAATTCAAAAGAAAATACAATTAAAATCCATTCCTATTCTACAATTTTAACTCTACTCCATCTTCATCCCACTCATCAAAAACACTCCTTGGATTTCCAGCCCCCGACGCCCAATTAGCCCATGTCCCCAGCAGCCTAGGCAGTTCCCGCACTATGTTTGCACTGGTTGACTGGTACCCTATCTGCAAAGACAGGTTTCTAACCTCTGCTCGCATTCCTCATTTGTGGCCCTCAACTTGGCATTTTCATGCTTGTTGTCAGCCACTTCACGTCAAAGTTCATCGACAGAGTGCTTGAGCTCTACCAGTGCTGCAGTCAGCGCAATGACTGGTGAAGGCTGGGGAGGTGCATGAATGATGGGGGGAGGAGGGGGGACGACCATGGGGGGTGGCAAGGGGAGAGGCGGTGGATATGGCATTGGCAGTGGGGAAGGAGGAGTCGGAGGTGCAGGGGTAGGAGGCGGTGGAGGGGTTGGAGGTGTAGGGGTTGACACCCTTAGTTGTGGTGTCATATTGACTGCTGGTGTAAGAAGAGTGGAGGGGTCAGGGAGTGAGGATGACGAGCAGGAGCTGGAGGGTTGAAAGAGGAGGGTACACATCCTTGCCCTTTTCGAGGGTCCCGGCCTGTCCAAATTCCAAACCTTGGGCATACCTTCCCTTGCCTTCCTCAGACTTCCCTCAACCTCACTATTCCTCGCCTTTCCTTTACCTTTTCTCTTGCTGGTACCCCTACCTCGCACATTTATAGTGCATCCAACTCCCCTCTCACTACACCACACACAAGCCCCCATGTCCAAGTCTCCATCCCATTTCTGAAGGCACTTGTTATGCCGTTGCATGCATTGTTTGCAGGGGAGGTCAGACTTGTGGCCCTCAATCCAAGGCATATTGTCATCTTCTTCCACTAGCCTTGCATGGGGTAGAAGATTATCTTGGAATCAAACTTGTCATTTTGCATTTCCAAACGAGCATACTAGAAAAATCAAATTAGTACAATTCCATATCCAAGCAAAGGGTCACTCACCTTTGCACTTTTCAAGTGCGATCCTTCAACCCATAGGGCTCGCATATCAATTGCACCCCTTGTCTCCTCTTTGAGTTGTACATGGGTGCATTCGATCATCGACAGGGTGGGAGTAGGCATGTCAATGGAAGGAGGATGGTTGGCAGTGTGAAGATATGAGGCGATAGGCGAGCTGTACATGTTCATGGGTGTGCGGACATATGAGGGGTTGATAAAAGTCTCTTCATCTATTGGCGATGTCGACGATGGTTACCTGTCATGATTTCCCTACTCCTCCTCTTTCTATTACTTGTTATTGGACTCTGCTACTCCACCAGACTATATGTATAGTTCTTAGGTAATTAGTTAAAGCTCAGTCTTGAGCTGGTCAATACACCAACAAGTATCATTGCTCATTTCCCTCTTCCACTCTCTAGTATTGAAGCTCTTGTTGTTGCTGACATTAGCTCAAGACTATTATATCCCTACAACACCCTATAATAGATGTTGATCTCCTACAACAAATTCTTGCAGGCCTGCAGCAAAACAATGCAGACCTGACTGCAATGGTGAACAACCAGACACACCACTTTAACTAACACCTAGCGTCACTACAAGCCCAAACACCCCAGCTGACATCTACAACCACCTCCTCTATCCCATCAGCTGGCAAAATAGCAAGACAAGAACCATTTGATGGCTCATCAGAGAAGATTGATATCTTCCTGTGCGAACTCTACCTGAACTTTGAGGACAATGCATCTTATTTCAAAGTGGACCATATGCGAAAGATCTGCTTTGCCTTGTCCTATATGAAAGTGAAGTTTGCAGCTCAGTGGGAAAGTTGTATCACAGGGGAACTGGAAGCAGGAACATGCAGCTACCAGAGTTGGGAGGAATTCCATACTGAGCTGCTGATATTATTCCATGACCCAAACAAGAAAGAAATGGCTCAATGAAAGCTGGAGCAGCTGAGACAAGGAGGAAGGCCAGCAACAGAGTTCTTTGTGGAGTTTGAGGAACATAGGTCACAGGCAGGGTATAATGATGAAGGTTATGTTGCCTTGCTCCAAAGGAACCTGTCTCCACAGGTGGTGGAGCAGATTTACACCCTGGAGACCATTCCAACAACATATGACAAGTGGAAGTCATATGCCCTCTGTTTTGACAGCCAGTTGCATGAATACCAAGTGACAAAAAGGGGGACTATAGGACCAAGGGCATGGCAGACTCCAAGAAATCCACAATCTACTCCAGCTCAGTCACTCACTCCTCCACCCACTTTGGGACCACAACCCATGGATATTGATCAGACTTGAGGGAAGCCAGTGAGGGTGGTGACATGCTTCAACTGCAGAGAGCAGGGACACATAGCACGAAACTGTCCCAAACCTTGAGGTATACAGAAGGTTAGAGCAATGATAGATGGGTGGACAAAAGAGGAGAAAAAGGAGGTGCTGGACATGTTGAAGAAGGAGGATTTTCAAGAGGGGCAGGAGTGAAAAGGATGTCCTCCTCGCCATAGATATCTGTAAACTACTTCACCCCATTAGCAGTTGAAGAAAGTGCAGAACCGGAACCTGAAATCATCCTAGAACAACCCTTGAAAGTTGAGAAGGAGAAGAAAGAGAAGAGGAAGCGAGAAGAGAAGGTGGTGGTGGCAGAAGAGGTGGAGAAACCCAAAGAGAGAATGACAGAGTGGGTACTGTGGAGGATACACCAAGACAACAAGTCAGGGCAAAAAGTGTTGAGACAGTGGACACACAGCAGAAGGAAAGGAGAATTGACATCAGAAGTAGTGGAAGCCATACAAGGGATGAGAAGAGAGGAGGGCATAGAAGTGGTCAAGGAGCTTAGGGGAAGGAAACAGT
>QLPG01003984.1:0-22571 GCA_003314385.1 Gomphus sp. MG54
GCAGATAAGTTTGGGGTTAGGGATGCGCGGCGTACCGAAGCTTCCGTAAGTCTTTGAACAGCTCTGATTCGTTCGCTGCGTCTCATAGACGATCAGGAGTGTTAGTTCGAATATACTGTTAGAGTCCGAGTTCGTGTCAGGTCCGAGATGACGTAAGTCGGTCCGAGTCGTGTGTTCGGAGTCGTAAGGACTTGGCTTCAACTTTGATGTTGCACCCTCCTTGATCGTCAGTCCTTTATTTCGGAGGTTCGGAGAAGATAAGTTTTCGGAGTTCAAGAGTGAGTGGGAATACAAGTCGATATTCGAACTAAGGTATAGTACAGAAGTCTGGGGGTATTTATACATGCGATCCTTATTGTAACTAATTAGGAATGATCAAGAGAACAATAAGACGAATGAAAACGGAGTACAAGAGGAATATACATTGGTGTTACAATAAGACTATTGTTCAACGAAAAAGGAAGATGTCCGAGGTCCGAGGGTAAGGATGCTGGTCGGACTCGGAGGTGGGAACTTAGGCTCGGACTTGGCTCGGAGTAGGGTTCTTTCGTAGCGCCCTACATCGGATGTCCGGGATGTCGGGGTTATATCGCGGATATAACATTGGGTCATCTTCGGGGCTCAGGTAGTCCGTGTCTCTGCATGTCAGGTCATTGTTAAGCTTTGTCATAATTGCCCGAAGGGCTTCACTAATGGCTGCATTGGCTGCTCTATTCTCTGCCAACTCCTGCTCCAGTCTTGCCAGCCGCTCTTTGGCATCTAAGTCTGGGTGCATTGTTGGGTGAGGAGAGCTGTTAGCTGGCTTTTTTGCAGCTATGGAGGAGGGGGAACCAGGTGTCTGGTACACAAGCAAGGTGGAGCTGTCTGAGTCACAATCGCCAAGACCGAATCTGCCTATGGTTGTGCCATGACATGATGCCCAGTCCTTGTTAGGTAGAGGTTTTCCTAATGTAAGGGCAACCCCAGTGGTGCCTGAGGACTGTCATGCAGGGCCTAGCAATCAGGGAAATCCTAAGACTTGATTACTCTTGCATATACACAAGGAAAAGGACTTTACCTAGCAATGGGGGAAATCCTAGGAGGAAAACCTAAGTCTCATTGCTAGCGAGTCCCATGATCTATATACCCTGTACCCACACATCGCTTCTCCACCATATGCTACCCTTCCTCTGGTTCCAGTGGTACAATCTACCGAACACCTGCAGGCCTGACCCCAGGAGCCTAGCCTAGGGCCTTGGTGTCTTGGCTCGGCACATGATGGGAAGGTCAGTTGGTCGTTGGCCTGTAGGGGCAAGTCTGTCAAGTTCTCCCAACTCCCATTCCTCGGTCCTCCCCTCCATGGGTGTCTCTCTCGTCTATCCCTGCGGTCCCAATATGCCAAGACTTCAGCAGACCGTATCAGTCTGCCGGTTGGGTGACTGGTGCTCAGCTCAGGAAAATAGATGGGTCATCCCCTGACAGACAACATAGGGGCTGCCACCATCATCCCTGAATCTGATGAACACCTGAAGCATTGCCTGGGAAAGAAAACAAGACACACAGTCTTTGAAGGTGAACTGGTTGGCATACTGCTAGCATTGGAGCTTGTTGGTCAACACAAGGAGGCAAAAACAGTACTAATTACCCTAGATGACTAATCTACAATTACAGCTCTCTGTGAAAACTGGGCACAACCAGTACAGTACCTTTTGGATGAGATCCACAAGACCATTCATCTCTTAAGGGAAAGACAGCATACCCTCCACAGACACCTAGAATAGATCCCTGGTCACGAAGGCATACCAGGCAATTAGAGGGTTGATACTTTAGCAAAGGAGGCAGCTACAGGAGCCTGCTCATTACCAGCCACACTTCCAAGACTCCTGTGACACAAGCTGCCTACCAGCATATCTGCTATCAAAGCTCATTGGAAAACCACAATACTCCCTAGGTGGCAATCAATTTGGTAAAAATCACCCAGATTTAATAAAATCTCAAGGATCAATGCCGAATTGCCATATCGGCACCTATACAAGACACTGAGCCAGCTCCCCTACCATGCTACCAGCATCATTGTCCAGCTCAGAACAGGACATGTTGCGCTCAATGCATTTCTCAAGAAGATCAAGGCAATAGATAGTACACTCTGCAGCACCTGCCACTGGCCTGAAACAGTGTCTCATTACCTGATCTATTGTGTCAGATACAAAAGCCAATGACATGCTATGTTAATAAAAGCAGGCAAAGCATCACAGTCCATCCTTAGACTACTTGGTGATCCAAAAATAATACCACATACCCTGCAGTTTATACAAGCCAGCAGGCATTTTAAGGATTACTCAGATGTAGCACCACAGCAGTAACTACAAACAACCCCCCCTCTGGCTCTCACATCCAGCCTGATCCCATTCCCCAACTATGCAGTATGGGTACCCCATGCGCCTCCCCAGCTATCACTCCAGTCAAACTACAAAGCTACACCCACTGCTATTTCAAACTGCAATACCTGCCCTATATGTTTCATATCCTTCCTTTATGAAATGCCTGATCCTTAGCTACCCATACCTTATTTTTACTTCCTTGTGTTGCAGATGTTGGTGATGTGGGGAGTTTTGACCACCACAGGGTAACCAGCAGTGGGATTCCTATCCAGTAACAGACAAAAGTCCATGGATGCAACCATCCAAAAGGGCATTAGGTTTAGAAAAGTATCACCAGCCCTGAGCATCTGCACATATAAGGCTTTTCTTCCCTTGGACAATTAACATTATTTTGACCTCTACTTATTAGGGCAGGTATGTATCTACACAATAGTTTAAAGTGCACCATAAGCGCTTAGCACTTCAAGCACTCTAATTGATATTCTCTCTCTCTCTCTCTCATAGCTGCATATCACAAGGGACTTACTGGGGAATACAGCTGCTTGGCTGTTTGAAAGCAAACCAAGCAGTGTGTAGTTACTGAACAAGCCATGATGTCATTTGAAGTTATACTTAACTAAAATTTACCTCACAACATTGAAATTTGGGTAAAATCTTGTGCTGAAAAGGCCCAAAAATTTGGCCACCTTAAAAACTCATGGGAAAAACTTTTGGCAGTGCCAACCGAGCAGTCAGACTACATCCATGCACAAGTGTCCAAGTCACATGCAAGTCACTTGGTACGCCGGTCTTGGCTCTGCACATCCACCCTCTACATTCCCTGTTCCCATCCTTCATCCACTCTTCCTCATTTACCAACCATTAATCATACCCCATCTGCTCCTTACTCCTCGACCCGCTGTAGAGTTGCTCTAGGTAATTAATACCTAAAAGCCTGCGCGCACCGGTCCTTTTCTCTGGTAGGGTCTAGCACAGTCGTTCGGCACAGCTGGAATAGGTTCTGTGACTTGGCAATGTATGAACAAAAATAGAACGTGAGTGATTAGGAGGTGATGTGACAGGGATGTGACCTGATGAGATGCAAATGTGTCACACTGAATAAGACTTGGACTTTGGCTTTGGACTTGAATACAATAGTCTAGATGTTTCTAGACTAGTCTTGACTTGGACTTGGAGACTTGACTTGGGGCTTTAACTTGTGAACTTGTTATTACAGAGGTGAGCCAGAGGCCTTTATATACAAAAACCAAGCAATGATGTGAGAGGTTGGCTATGTCAGTTGAATGACAAAGCATGAGAACAAAGTATAAAAGAGAAAACTATGGAGAAACTCTGGAGAAATAGTACAGCATCGAAGCTGCGCGAATAGGGGCTAGGGGCTATGATAGGGGGAGACTAACCAAAAGGATAAGGATGATGAGTAACAACGAGAAAAGACTAACAGAATAGGAAACAGGTCTGAGTCATGCCAAGAAAAGGGGAAACATATAAAAGAAATAATAAGGAAGTCTACCAATAAACATCTAACAACCTTGTCCACTACTCCTGAGGGGCCTTAGGATGAGTCAGGGGACTAAGTCATCTCGGAGTATTTCCAGATCACAGGCAACATATCTTCCGCAATTTCTCCAGTATCTAATCCAAGGATAGGGGTCTGGGAGTAGGAAGACTAATGGGTATACAGTCGTACACTCTCGTTTTGTATTTAAGAGTGAGTCAAATGGAGTGGGCGGGGTAATCAGGATGGAATGGTGCCCTGAACTCTGCCTCATATTCCACTCTACTCCTATCACGATATGCTGGTCTAGACATCATGCCAAGAAATATATATGGTTCTTGACTTTCTGGGAAATAGACTGCATCTCCTATCACATATGACTGAGTGTAGATTGGATGGGATCGTCTTCTGAGTGAGAAATGTGCTGGAGGGGTACACGAAGATAATGATATGTTAATGGTTCTGCCTGGATTTGTACCATGGGTGTTGTAGCATTGCATGGGAATGAGCTCTGAAGAAGACATGATGACAAATTAGGAGTCTGAAGATTGGAGTGCTGAATAGAATGGTTGGCTGTGTAATGTGGCGACAGTGAAGGTGCTATGGGATGAGCACCATCGGAGTCGAATTTGGAACATAGTTGAGATCAATCACTTTACTGTCACTGCCCTACCTCAGGACCTAATACCACAAACAGTCCCAAGTCCCCAGCACTTCCCATCTTTCCATCCTTTTCTGCTTCCATCCGTGAACCTGCAACCTCTAGTCCCTCCAACTCCAGAGCATGAACCCCCTCTCAGAAACCACTCGGAACCTCCGGAAACCCTTCCGGAAGTATCTAGCTAAGCCCCTGACATGCGGATTTAACAATGCCAGCATACCCGACTATTCATTTCAGCCCGCTCAGCCCAACTCCACCCTCACTCACCTATTCAACTATACACCCTCAGCCCACAGACTATATGCACCTCGTCTATCTGTCTTGGTGTCACATGCTCCTGTCAATTCACTCCACTCATTTACGTCAAACTCCATATGCTCACAATTCTATTCTGTCTTCATTTACATTTAATATTCTTTCATTTATGTTTTGGAACCATAAGCTGGTAACCCAAGAGCTGTGACAAAACTTTGGTGTGAAGAAAGTCTAATCAAGTTCTCCGACAAGATGACAGCAAGCTAATGCCTGTCTGGGTTGATGTCCAAAAAGAATTGTTTAGAGGGGGCCTTAGCAGGTGACTTGTCAATTATGTGTAGAAATAATAGTTTATGTTTGTGAACTATTATTCTACCCTTGCCTAGGATTATTTCCACGGATGTTCTATAAAATCTAGTTTAGTTCTTTTATGATGTTTTTATGTACCTTTTATATTTTGGCCAAGAAACCTTCCACCACATAGAAGGGTTGAGATTTATTCTGCAAACAAACCTCTATTGATAGGTCTTAGTGGTCAGCGACCTACTTAAGAGAGTGCTGGCAGCACTAGATAATCCGGCGGATTATGGGTGAAGATAAGATTGATTACTTTTATGCTACAGAACTAGCCTCTATACTAATTCTAAGCTGATTATGTAACTCCCAAATAAGGCAAGACCTTCTAGAAATTAGTGAGAAGCTTACGGAAAGGGATGGAAGGTCCTGGAATCCCCTGGAAGTCACTGTGTCACCCTTGTAGTCACTAATGACAAAAGAAAAGAAATATTCCCATGGATTGTAGTTTTGTGACTGGTCAGGTCACAAAATATTATTAGTATATGAGCCATGCTTCTGGGCTGACCTTTATGTAATGGCTATTATATAAGCCCAGGAATTTGTTGTACAAGTTGATTTGAGAGCTTGACCCAGGAATTTGGCGCCATTTTCCATGTATTAAGTAATAGACACCCAGTTATGGTTCCTTGTGGGTCCAAATAGAAACAGATGAAAAAGATATGTTTTTTGAGGATTTTCCTTGGACTTGAGGGTTTGATATTTAAGAGTTAATTACCCTGAGTAATTCACTCTTGAATGGCCAGCCAAAATTATTATATTTTTTTGGTAGTCAATTCAAGACTGGTTTGTTGAGTTATTTTCTGAGTGAGAGAGGTTTGGAATCTTTTATGCTGATCCTGGTCTGATGGCCCTTCATATCTACTAGAGAATTCCCCATTCCCCAACAATTTATGTTCTGCTCCACTTTCATTTATTCGAAATTCTGTTCTGTCTCTTATATCCGATCTGCTATTACATTCCTTAGGGTAACTCCATTAGGAATCAGGGTGACATGTCACCCCTCAATGTCACAGAGGAGATCAAGATTGGGACATAGTATTTCCGTTCTCGCTTTTCACAATCCTCGGCTTTCTTATCTATTATAGGAATCTAGTTGACTCCTTGTAGATTTGAAAGTAGTATAAAGATCTTATACATTCAGTAGTTCAGACTTCAGTCAGATAATCAACTTTGATTTCGACTAAGCTTTTTCTTTCTGTATCGCTATTCCGAAATTAGGGACCAGTGTGATCTGGTGGGTGCAACATACAAGTTGAAGTTGTGCTCTACTCTGAACCTTGCCATTGTTTATCTTTGGGAGATATTACGTTTAATTACGATTACGTTATTCCTTCACATTGTAACAGTATTATCTGACTTCTACACCTGATCGCACCTCTTTTTCGCATATCATCTTTGCATATCATGACCATCATGAATACTCGATCAACTACTCGTAATCTACCCTTCATCGTAGAAGTCCCAAGTCAGTTGCAGGAGATTTCTGCACTTCGATGACTGTCAGAACAACCTTCAATTCACAAAGCTGGCCTGTCAGGTGGGAATGCTCCTCCTGAATGCAAGGACGATGTCAAAGAAGAGCCAATTGATGATAACAATGACAACGAGGCAAATCCAAACCCTATTCAAGTTTCAAATCCAAACCCCACTCATGTTTCCAATCTGACTCTTAATTCCACTTCTAATACCGACAAAATTGTCAAGGCACTCGTCAATCGATTAGCCCAACCACTCCCTAGATCCAATCCCAACCCTGGCCATCATGCCAAGGTTCACAAGCCCAAGGTTTACGATGGCACCGACTGTTAAGAACCGTATGCCGGCATGCCCGACTATTCATTTCAGCCCACTCAGCCTAACTCTGCCCTCGCTCGCTATTCAACTATACACCCTCAGCCCACGGACTATATGCACCTCGTGTATCTGTCTTGGTGTCACATGCTCCTGCCAATTCATTCATTCCATTTACATCACACTCCATATGCTTGCTATTCCATT
Organism: Gomphus sp. MG54; assembly: GCA_003314385.1. Classification (NCBI taxonomy): domain Eukaryota; kingdom Fungi; phylum Basidiomycota; class Agaricomycetes; order Gomphales; family Gomphaceae; genus Gomphus; species Gomphus sp. MG54. The sequence goes on from QLPG01003984.1 coordinate 7,130, forward strand.
CCATCTTCATTTACGTTTAATATCCTTTCATTTACGTTCCGCTCCACTTTCATTTATTCGCAATTCTGCTCAGTCTCTTATATCCAATTTGCTATTATGTTCCTTAGGGTAACTCCATTGGGAATTGGAGTGACACGTCACTCCCCAATGTCATGGAGGAGATCATTATTTGGGGTGTAGTATTTCTGTTCTCGCTTTTCACGATCCTCGGCTTTCTTATTCTATTATAGGAATCTAATCAACTCCTAGTAGATTTGAAAGTAGTATAAAGATCTTGTACTTCAGTAGTTCAGTCCTCAGTCAGATAATCAACCTTGATTCTCTACTAGCTAATTCTCTGTCTTGCCTTTCTGAAATTAGGGTCAGTGCGATCTGGTAGGCGCAACATACAAGTTGAAGCCATACCCTGTCCCAAACCTCGCCATTGTTTTATCTTTGGGAGATTTTACGTTAATTACAATTATGTCATTCCTTCACATTGTAACACCGACCAAGCTAAGCTTCATACATTCTTCTTACAATGCATGCTGAACTTTTGAGACCATCCGTCTGCATTCTTAATGGATGTGTTGAGGGTCCAGTATGCCATTTCATACCTCACAGGCCCTGCACTTCAGTACTTCAAACCTGCTATTCTAGGCAAAATCCAACCTGAGCCTAGCTGGCTTAAGGTCTGGAAAGACTTTCATCAGGAACTTGAGACCAACTTTGGTCCATTCAACAATGCTGGGCAAGCAGAAATTAAGCTTGGCAAGATAGTCATGAAAGACACCCATTGTGCAGCATGATACTTCATCAATTTTGCATGAGCCTCCACTTGCACTCAGTGGAATGATGCCACCCTTGCACATGCAGCATACAAAGGGTTGGCCAGATGCATCAAGGACAGCCTCCTTCACTTCCCTTGATTCAAATCCCTCGCTGAACTCAGACAATATTCACTCGAGATCGACAGCAGATACTGGGAATGCAAGGAGTTCCACAACTTTGGAATGCCTGCAAAGCCAAATGGGTCCTCATCCAAATCCAACTCTAACAACAACAACCAGTCTTCCACCAACTCTAACAACTCAAACAACAAGAAGAATAAGAAGGGGGGGAAGAAGAACGGCAACAATAAGTCTTCCAACAATAACAACCACGCTAACAATATTTCATCCAAGCTCGGAAAAGATGGGAAGCTGTTGCCCGAAGAACGTCAAAGGCAAATCGATGCGGGACTCTGTCTCTTGTGTGCTTCAAAAGCTCACATGGTCAAAGACTGCCCCAAATCCAATTCCCAATCATCATCGACTTCTTCTTCTAACAACAAAAACAACAACAACAACAACAAAAATTGCCAAAAGCACACGCAACCAAGGTGAGCATGTCTGACACCAATGCCAAAGACAACACAGCAATGGAGTCAAAAAAATAAGCTGTGACTTCAGAAATGCACGAGCTGAGGATTGTGTTAGCCTCTCTCACATGCTCTTCTTGAACACCCTTTCTCCTATTTCTTGCATATCTTCTACTTCTGAGACTTTGAAAACTCCTCTAATACTTAATTTGTCTTTCTCTCTTATTTCTGAGTTTCCTCTTGTTATGCTCTTAGATTGTGGTTCTTCAGACTGCTTTATTGAATCACAAGTTGTGCAAAATATTCCATTGAAATTATTTGACGGTTCTACTAACTCTGTCATTAACTATGATCCCCATCTGATTTCCAACCGGCGAAATTCAGAACGTTACTTTCTACATAACATTGTTGGACGGCAGTTGATCCGCAGTACTTGGCTTCAACTGGCTCACCCGCTACAATCCATCGATTGACTGGGTATTGGGCAGTATAACCTTCAAGTCTACAGAACCGACCACTGCTCCGACACTTCAGGCCTCAACTGCTGCTTCACAGTCCAGCACTTTGCTTCCAAGCAATCTGTCGCCATCTCCAAAGTTGGAGGCACCGTGGATAGCCCTAGTTAATGCAGAAGCATTTGTTTGCACCTGCAAACTAGAAGGTTCGCAAGCCTTTCAACTCAACCTCACGGATCTCGACAAATACGCTCGAGGCTCCACTATGGTCGATTCCTCCAACAACCTGGATAGCATTGAATAGCATGTTCCAGAATTCTATCATGACTTTGCTGATGTCTTTAGTAAACAGTGTGGTAATACACTAGCACCTCATAGACCTTACTGATGAGATTATGAGCAAGTATGCAGTAGGTTTGACAATTTCTTAGGCAGTCTAAATATTTTATCTCCTCAGTGTAGTCAACCACTCTTGTATATTCGGAAAATATACCTAAATATTTTATCTTACAATAAAAATAAAGAAAATTAGTCGGGAGCCTCTGTATATTATACTATACAACTCACCTCCTCAGTGTAGTCAACCACTGAGGAGGGAGGCATGTGTGGGTTGTGTTTCACCCGCAAATACCCTGCAACCGGCCTTTGACCCTATCGAAGGTTTGAGCCAGGTTGCCGGTCCCCATCCAGGGAGCTGGCCACATGCGTCGCATCGTGCGTAGGCAAGCACCTGTAAGTAGCGTACAAGTAGAAATAAAATATCTCCCTCAATATTGAGGGTAAAAATACAGAAAAATATTCGAAAAATATAGAATCGAAAAGGGCACAGTTAGATATCGATTTCAAATAAGAGTGTGAATATATTGTGATTGGTCTCTCAGGGGTATGGTGCATATGTACACCAACATGCCCCCTCAAGCTCAATATATTCCAAGCTTTTTGGTAAGGATCTTCACTCTGGGTCCTGGAAGACCCTTCGTGAGGATATCCGCGACCATTTGATCTGTTGGGAGGTAATCGATCTGTATCTTCTTCCCCTCTATCATGTCTCAAATAAAGTATAGTCGTATATCGAAATGTTTGGTTCTTGAGTGTTGCTGATTACCATAAGCTATAGTAATAGCCAATTGGTTGTCAGCATATATTTTAATAGGATTTTTTATTGGTTGGAAAACTTCGGTAATGAATTTTTTTAACCATGTTGCCTCCTTAGTGGCATGGGTTAATGTGATGAATTCAGCTTCAGTTGAAGAGAGGGCTATGATCATCTGCTTCTGGCAGCTCCATGATATGCTTCCTGAGTTGATCTGAAAGACGTAGGCCGATATAGAGTGACGGTGATCTTGTGAGGCCCAGTCGGCATCAGAATATCCTATAATGCCATCACAACTTCCTCCCAAGACTAATTTCTTCTCTTTCATCCCCTTCAGATATTTGAACACTCTTTTGACTGCATTCCAGTGAGCTAAGCCAGGATTTTCTAAAAACTGAGATAATAATGATACTGCAAACGATATGTCTGGTCTGGTGGCTACTGCTGCCTACATGAGTGAGCCGATAGCTTGCCTGTATGGAATTCTTTCCATATTCTTCTTTTCTTCGTCAGTATTTGGGCATTGATCTTTGGAGAATTTTGTCATAGGATCTAGAGGAGTATTGTGCGTTTTAGCGTCTTGTAGATTAAACTGGTTGAGTATCTTGTCAATATATGCTTCTTGTGAAAAACTGATCGTCCCGGCTGATTTGTCTCGTTCGATCTTCAGATTGAGAAGCCAGTGTATTTCACCTAGGTCTTTCATCTTAAATATATCTTCAAGATCTTCTTTGACGCCTTGCAAAACAATATTGTCCGTAGCCGTGATAGTGAGATCGTCTACAGCGGCTCCAATGATCGCATAATCGTTTTGTCTGTGCCTATAGAATACTACAGCATCGGATGATGATTTCTTAAATCCAATGGAATATAGTGCATTTGACAAACACTTATACCACTCTCTGCATGATTGTTTAAGCCCGTATATGCATTTCTTCAGCAATAATACGTTATCGTGTTTCTCTTCAAAATAACCCGGTGGTTTGCGCATATAGATGGGTTCTTCAAGTGGAGCATTGAGATATGCTACATCTACGTCCATTTGATGTATTGGCCAATCATTTCTAGCCGCAATAGTGCATATAGTGCGTAATGATGTCATATGTACGACTGGTGCATAAGTTTCATCATAATCAATTCCAAAAGTTTGTGTAAAACCTTGGGCAATGAGTCTTGACTTTGCACGAACTATGTCACCCTTCTGATTGTGTTTTAATACGTGAGTCCATTTGCTTCCAACTATATTAACACCCGGAGGAGGTATAGTAAGCTCCCAGGTGCCTTTGTCGATCTGCGATTGGATCTCTGTATCCATGGCAGTTTTCCATGTAGAATTGTGAAGGGCATCTTTAGTCGTCATAGGCAACTGTAGATCGTTTGATATATATGCATATTCATTATCATCAATATTTATTGGTTCGCCGCTTATTGCAAGATAGTTGCATGTGTTGCCATCGCTCTCTTCAATATTTAAATTTGAATCAAATGCGACATCGTTGAGAATATTATCATCAACGTCCTCGCAGGTGATGGTAGTAATACTTGTGTGTGCAGCTTCTCCAGTTTGAGATCTTTGTCCTGAGCCGGCCTTTGAAGCCTGTTCTTGTATTAAATGTATTCTCTCACTTCTTCTAAGTGGAGGAGCTTCAGTAGGTCCACTCACGTCTTTCTGACTTGGTCGTAAATTTTCTAAGTCTCTCTCTGGTGTGCGCTCAATTATTTCTTCAATGTGGCTCTCACCCGGCTGATCACATGGTGCATCAGGTGACCTCACATGTGACCCCATTAGAGGTGCTGGTATGGTAGATTTGGGCAATATTATAATAGCTTTAGACATAGGAATTAAGCAGTCATCTATAGGTAAAATGGGAGCTCTTGAAGGTGGTTTTACCCCCTCAAATTTGATATTCCGCTCCACAGATACCTTATGACTTTGCGGCCAATAAATTCAGTGGCCGTCGCGTTGTGCAGAATGACCAATCCATTTTGCTTTCTTAGCTCTAGATGATAATTTGTCGTCTTGTTTGATTTTCACATAAACTTCCGTCCCCCATTCATGTGTGTCCTGTAAGTTCGGCTTCTGATGGTGAACCATCTCATAGGGTGTCTTGTCTGGTAGAGCTCGTGTATGCATGCGATTTTTGAGGTAATTCGCATGCTGAATGGCATATCCCCATAAATACTTGGGAAGACAAGAATCTAGAAGAATGGCACGGGTCTTTTCGACCAATGTATAGTTTAAGCACTCAGCCACCCCGTTCTGTTCAGGAGTGTCATGTACCATATATTTATGTTTTGTGCCTTGCTTGTCTAGGTAGTTGTTGAATTCTGTACTTGTATATTTGCCCCCTCGAGCTGAGAGAAGCATTTTGATATGCACATTCCTCTGTCGGAGCATCATGGCCTCATATAGTTTGTACTTGGTGAAGACTTGATCTTTTATGCTCATTAGATAGAGCACAGATTCCCTTGAGTGATCATCCGTAAACGAGACATAATAAGACTTTTTATCTATAGTTATGTGTCTCGCCGGTCCCCATACATCTGAAAATATTTTGTCACTGATCTTTTTAGAACGTTCACTTAATTCTTTTGGTAGTGGTTTGCGTGTTATCTTAGCTTTGATACACGCATCGCAAGTGAATTTATCGCAAGCTTGAGATAGCTCTAAGCTGTAAACCATACCACGATCCATCAGGTGCTTAAGGGCTTTATAAGATATATGCCCTAGTCTGCAGTGTGTCTCGATGGTGGTTAAGCATAGCTTAGTGGAATGTTGTGTTGACTGATTGTCCAATCGATATAGGCCATGTAATTTAGGTGCCTGTAATAAAATATGGCCGGACGAATTCATTATAGTGCATTTCTGTGATGCAAACTCTGTCCGGTTACCGGCATCATCGCATCAGCCAATGAAAATAAGGGTGAAGGCGATTTTAGGAGCATATGGTGTACCTTTCAGTGTTAATGTGACTGCTTTCCCTTTCACTCTAGTAGTTATCTTGAGTTGACCGCTTCCATATGCATCAAAGCTGCCTTGATCGGCTGCTCAAATCATGTGCGGTGTGGGGAAGCTTCTGTAGTTCTCAATCATGTTTTTATGAGGCGTCATGTGAGAACTGGCTCCTGTATCTAATATAATGGTGTCACCTGTTCCATCTCTGATGAAGGCGGCGCAATCATAATTGATGAATGCCATAGATCCATCATCATCTCCTCCGGAAGACTCATCTTCATCAGCTACGTTGGCTTTGGCATTTCCTTTCCCTTTTCCTTTCATCTTTTTGAACTTGGATCTTTTCTTCTGCCTAGGCCCTTGGCCTTCTCTGCCACCGCCTTTAGCCCAACACATTTCAACAGTGTGTCCTGGCTTTTTGCAGTTGGTGCATATATGCGCTTTTTTAACTGCAGAACCCACGAAACCTTGGTCCTCTTGGGTAAGGGACAATGTCCTATGCCTATCATATTGTGATTTAAGTACCCAGATGATATTATCCGGATCCAAAGGCTTTCCGACTTCCTCAAGAGAGGTCGTGAGGGCATTCATGACTGATTCGTAGGAAGGTGGCAATGAGGATAGTATTATATCAAGGAATTCTTCTTCAGAGATCTTAGCTCCCATGTCATTGAGTCTTGCATAGAGATCTTGAGCCCTATCAAGGTGTTCTCTGAGATCATCATCCTCCAAGCACTTTATGTTCCGGAGTTGTCTCTGGATGCTGGTGACAACCATTTTTGGTTTCATCGTCATTTCAGTTACCAGAGTATCCCAGATCTCTTTTGCATTCTTTTTCTTTTCCAGCATTAAAGCTAGCGACTCTGACACGGATGCCAATATTTGAGTCTTGACGAGCCCTTCTCTGGCCAGCCACTTTTCAAGTCTCTCCTCAGCCTTCTCTACCTTGGCCTCCTCATCATCTGTGAGGACATGTGCTTTGGGAAAATTGGGAGGATCTAGTGGTTGGTCGGCTTTGCCTTCTATGTGTTTCAATAGATTTTTGGACTCGAAATAACTCATGAGTTGAGCTCTCCACAGAGACCAATTAGATCCATCTGTAGTTAGCCTCCCCATGGCCAATGGGACTTTCTCTGTATGGTCTGCGGGGCCCATAACCTTGATGAGATTATGAGCAAGTATGCAGTAGGTTTGAGAATTTCTTAGGCAGTCTAAATATTTTATCTCCTCAGTGTAGTCAATCACTCTTGTATATTCGGAAAATATACCTAAATATTTTATCTTACAATAAAAATAAAGAAAATCAGTCGGGAGCCTCTGTATATTATACTATACAACTCACCTCCTCAGTGTAGTCAACCACTGAGGAGGGAGGCATGCACGGGTTGTGTTTCACCTGCAAATACCCTGCAACCGGCCTTTGACCCTATCGAAGGTTTGAGCCAGGTTGCCGGTCCCCATCCAGGGAGCTGGCCACGCGCGTCATGTCGTGCGTAGGCAAGCGCCTGTAAGTAGCATACAAGTAGAAATAAAATATCTCCCTCAATATTGAGGGTAAAAATACAGAAAAATATTCGAAAAATATAGAATCGAAAAGGGCACAGTTAGATATCGATTTCAAATAAAAGCATGAATATATTGTGATTGGTCTCTCAGGGGTATGGTGCATATGTACACCAACACTTACAACCTCAAGATCAACCTTGAACACGGCACCTCGCCCCCTCTTGGGCCACCCCCATCTATTCCCTCTCCATATCTGAACTCCAATTACTACGATATTTCATCAGCAAACACCTCAACATGGTTTCATTCGACCCTTGCATTCATCACATGGCACCCCAGTACTATTTGTATGCAAGAAGGATGGCTCCCTGTGACTCTGCATAGACTTTTGCAGTCTAAACAGAATAACAAAGAAGGACTGTTATCCACTTCCCCTTATTTCTGACCTCTAAGATGCCCCCAAGAAAGCTCATATATACACCAAAATCGACCTCAGACATGCCTATCATCTCATTCCAATTGCCAAAGGGGACGAATGGAAGACAGCCTTTAGGACTCGTTATGGATCCTTTGAGTGGCTTGTCATGCCTTTTGGTCTATCTAATGCCCCTGCTGCATTTCAGCGCTTCATGAACAACATTTTTGGTGATCTATTAGACAATTGCACTATCATCTATTTGGATGACATCCTCATCTATTCCAATGACAAATCCTTGCATATCGAACACGTTTGCAAAGTTCTTCGACGATTGTGCAAACACAACCTTTACGCTTAAGAAGACACATGCTCTTTCCACCAAACATCCATTGAATTCCTCGGGTATATCCTATCACCCGACGGTCTTACAATGGCGGAAGACAAAGTCAAATGCATCACTCAATGGCCTGAACCGTGAAAAGTCAAAGATGTCCAATCATTCCTTGGATTTGTGAACTTCTATCGATGATTCATTTTCAACTATTCCTCCATTATGACTCCCCTGACTCGACTCACTTGCAAAGGTCTGGTGTGGAACTGGAGTGAGGAGTGTAGAGATGTGTTTAATAAAACTGGCATTCACATCTGCCCCCATCTTAACTCATTGGACTCCAGATTTTCCCTTGATTATGGAGACAGATGCGTCAGATTACGCTTTAGCAGCTATACTCTCTCAACACTCCCCAGACAGTGAGCTTCATCCCATCGCATTTCATTCCCAAACTTTCACTTCTCCCAAACTCAATTACGATATTCACGATAAAGAACTGCTTGCAATTTTTGAAGCTTTTAAAAAGTGGCGTCATTACTTAGAAGGTTTTGGCAACCCTGTCAATGTCATCACCGATCATAAGAACTTGGAGTACTTTTGCATGACCAAGTTGTTGACTAGATGTTAAGCTAGGTGGTCGGAATACCTTTCCCAGTTTAATCTTGTCATTCGTTTCAGACCAGGTCATTTGGGCACTAAGCCTGATTCACTCACTAGATGTTGGTATGTCTACCTTAAGGAGGGGATGAGCAACTATGCCACCATTAATCCCCAAAACCTTAGACCCATCTTCTCTCAACATCAGTTGACTGCATCCCTTTGAGCCACAAGCCTCATCGAACCCATACTGAGGGCCTCGACTCTTATGGACACCGAGTGCATCCTGAATGACATTAAACATTATCTTCCTTCTGACTCCTTAGCCCAGAACCACCTCGCAAATAATGATGACCCAAAGTGGCAGACTAATTCCAATGGTCTGTTACTATTCGACGATCGGATCTATGTTCCCGAGGCACAAGACTTATGCTTACTTGTATTACAACATAAGCATGATCACATTCTTTCTGGACACTTTGGAATTAACAAAACTATAGACCTTGTTAGATGCAACTACAATTGGCCTGGCATGAGGTCATTCGTCAAAGACTACTGCAAATCCTGTACGACATGTACACAGAATAAATTGCAATGTCATAAGCCCTACGGATTGCTCAAACAGCTTCCAGTGCCAGAAAAACCCTGGAACTCAATATCCATGGACTTCATTGAACAGCTCCCCATGTCCTCGGGATTCACAGCCATCCTAGTCATCATCGACCGCTTTTGCAACCAGTCTATCTTCATTCCTACTTCCATTACCATCACTTCCACTCAGCTTGCAGAACTCTTTGTACTTCACATATTCTCCAAACATGGCATTCCTTCCCACATCACTTCAGATAGAGGCTCGGAATTCGTGTCTCATTTCTGGCATTCTCTCAGGAAAGCCCTCGATATGAAGTTGTACTTCACCTCAGGCTATCATCCAGAAGGCGATGGCCAGACCAAGCATACTAATCAGACATTAGAACAGTACCTTCATGTCTATTGCAACTATCAACAAGACAACTGGGCCTCGTTATTACCCCTTGCAGAGTTCACCTATAACAACACTCCTAGTGCCACCACTGGAGTCTCGCCTTTCTTTGCCAACAAAGCCTATCATCCCAACTTCACCATTCATCCCAAATGTGACCTCACTTTATCACGAGCACAAGACTTTGTAGTCGACCTGGACGAATTGCATCAGCAGCTTCGAACCAATATCCTCGACGCTCAACAAATGTACCAGACCTAAGCAGATGCTAAACGACTTCCATCTCCAGACTTTCCTATTGGCAGTCTCATGTTTATCGAAGCCAAATTCCTCAGGACTACCTGTCCCACAAAAAAGCTAGCTGAGAAGTTTTTGGGTCCATTTGAAATCATTGCATGTCCCAGTACTCACTCAGTTACTCTGAAACTCCCAGGCTACATGAACGCAGTACATCCTGTATTCCACATTTCAATGCTCGAGCCAGCCTCTCCTAATCCCATTCCTAATTGCATTCAACCACCTCCACCCCCAGTCATCATCGACAGTGAACCCAAATTTGAGATATCCGAGATCCTCTACTCGAAAATCAATAATCGACATATGGCATGTAGGCTATTGTACTTAGTGCGGTGGGCAGGATACGAAGGCACAGATGAAGAAACTTCATGGCTCCTTACAACAGAACTCAACCACCCTTCAGAACTCATTCAAGACTTTCACAAGTCATATCCATCCAAACCTGGACCATTACCCATTCCATAAGCACCTTGCAATTTTTCTTCCGTTCACTCTCACTCATTCCATTCATTATCACTCTTTGCATCTCAGTTCCATTCATTCTGTCTTCAAGCTCAAAAAAAAAAACCTCAATTCCAATTCACTCATTCCAACTCGCAATTCAGCTTCTTCTTTCCGTTTTCAAGTTCAACTCTCAGTTCCCATTCCATCATTCCTTATTCCAATTCAACTCTTAATTCCAAACCATTCAATTCACGCTCAAGTCCAATTCAAAAAAAATTATACAATTAAGTCAACCACTCCTATTCTACAATCCTAAATATATTTCACCATCCTCAGCCTCATCAAAGGCACTCTTTGGGTTTTCAGACCCCAACACCCAATTCTCCCAAGTACCCCACACCCTGGGTGGCTCCTGTACCAAGTCTGCACTGGCAGACCTCTGATAACCTATCTGCAATGACAGGTTCCTTACCTCCACTCGCAATTCATCATTAGACATCGTCAGCTTGGCATTCTCATGTCTGCTATCTGCCACTTTCTGATGAAGTTCGTCCACGGACTGCTTGAGCTCCACCAGAGCTACAGTCAACATAATGACTAGGGAGGGCTGGGGAGGTGCAGGAACAATGAAGGGAGGAGGGGGGACAATGATGGGAGGTGGTGAGGGAAGAGGTGGAAGGGATGGCATAGGTGGAGGTGGTGGTGGTGGAGGGGGTGGAGGCATAGGCAATGATACCATTATGTGCAGTGTCGGTACCACCATAGGTGGTGAGGGAATAGGCGGTTCAGGAGGTGGGGGGGATGAAGGCTTGGGAGTAGGGGTCCCAGGCTGGAAGAGGGGAGTACGCATCCTGGGCTGGATCCTCGCCCCTTTCGAAGGTCCCAGCCCATCCAAATCATGAGCTTCAGGTGTACCTTCCCTTGCCCTTTTCTTCCTCGGACTTCCTTCAACTTCACTGCTTCTCGCCTTTCCCTTCCCTTTACCTTTCCTCTTACTCGTACCTCTGTCTCGCACATTTATCATATAACCAACTCCCCTTTCACTGCACCACATGCATGCTCCCATGTCCAACTCCCCTTTCACTGCACCACATGCATGCTCCCATGTCCAACTCCCCTTTCACTGCACCACATGCATGCTCCCATGTCCAACTCCCCATCCCATTTCCAAAGACAAGTGTTGCATCATTGCACACATCGTTTGCAAGGGAGGTCAGACTTGTGGCCCTCGACCCAAGGCATATTGTCATCCTCTTCTACCAGCCTTGCATCGTGGCAGAAGATAATTTTGGAGTTGAATTTGTCATTTTGCATCTCCAGATGAGCGTACTAGAAAAATCATCAGTACTATGTTAAATCCAAGTGAAGGATCACTCACCTTTGCACTCTTTGAGTGCGATCCTTTGACCCATGGCGCTCATATATCAATGGCATCCCTTGCATCCTCTTTGAGCTGTGCACAGTTACATTCAATCATCGATGGTGTGGAAGTAGGCATGTTGACAGTAGGGAATGGCATGGGTCACCCACGGGTCAAATGTGGGTGACCCGCACCCGACCCATGGGAAACCCAAACCCATCAACCCATGGGTTTTTTCCCATGGGTTGATGGGTGTCAGGTGCGCACCGCACCCGCACACGCCATACACAGGTGCAACGTATGACACAAACGCACCGTATGCAGGTGCAACATACAACATGAACGCACCATACGGGCATGTGACGTACGACACGAATGCACCACACGTGTGCGTGTCATATGCATGAGCATAAGGCACATTGGTGTCAGCGCATGCGCATATGGTGCGTTGGTGTCGGTGTGTGCACGTGTGGTGCGTTGGTGTTGGCGCGGGCACATACCGCGCATTTGTGTCATACGCATGCGCGTACGGCATGGTCGTGTCATACGTGTGCACGTGTGGTGCTTGCATGTCGTACGCACATACATAGTTGAGGCAGCAGGTTGGGCTGGGTCACAGGTGCTCTTGGCTTGACCCGCACCCAAACCCAAGGGCACCTGACCCGGTGACCCATGCAGGTTACCCTAACCCATGCTATTCCCTAGTTGACAGGAGGAGGATCGTTGTTGCTATTGAGATAGGAGATGATGGGGGAGGTATACATGCCCATGAGCTTGTGGATGTATGAGGGATTGATGAATGATTCTTCTTCCATTGGCGATGTCAACGATGTTCACCCTCCAAACCCCCTCACAGTCACTCTTATATGCTCTCGCATTTCCAAACTCCAATCGGGCCACCATTCTAGAACTTCATTTCCATGGCCTCATGGGACTCAGCCGTAAGGGGGGGATACTGTTAGGAACCATACGCCGGCATATCCGACTATTCATTTCAGCCTGCTTAGCCTAACTCCACCCTCACTCGCCTATTCAACTATACACCCTCAGCCCATGGACTATATGCACCTTGTGTATCCATCTTGGTGTCACATGCTCCTGTCAATTCACTCCACTCATTTACGTCAAAATCCATATGCTCATAATTCCATTCTGTCTTCATTTATGTTTAATATCCTTTCATTTATATTCCGCTCCACTTTTCAGGGGAACCCACAATAATCAATCCCAACTGATACCGCCCCACCCATACTTCATACTCGTCGACCAAGACCCATTCAGTCCACCCATGGCAGTGCCGAATGGATTATGCACCAAACAATCATCACCATTGGCAGTCACCCTTCAGAAGTGCCAACCGTAACTATTGGCCCTCCTTTTGTCATTCACTCCCAGTGTCAAGACCCTGGCGGAACTTCCTGGTTGGTACAGAGAATGATGCCCGGTATGGTGCAGAGCACCATAGCAATGGTGCTTATATACAGTAGTTAGTGGGCGAAGGGTTCCCTAGAGTTTTCTCTTTGGATCCCCCTTTGCCAGGTAGGCTAGTTACTATGTATTAGGTACCATACTAAGACTTTGGATCCCCCTTTGCCAGCACGCCGCCCAAGGGTAGAATGCCTGCTTAGGTTGCCCTTACACGTTCCTTAGAGTAACTCTGTTGGGAATCGGGGTGACATGTCACCCCTCAATGTCATGGAGGAGATCAAGATTGGGACATAGTATTTCCGTTCTTGCTTTTCACAATCCTCGGCTTTCTTATCTATTATAGGAATCTAGTCGACTCCTCGTAGATTTGAAAGTAGTATAAAGATCTTGTACATTCAGTAGTTCAGACTTCAGTCAGATAATCAACTTTGATTTCGACTAAGCTATTTCTTTCTGTCTTGCTATTCCGAAATTAGGCACCAGTGCAATCTGGTGGGCACAACATACAAGTTGAAGCCATGCCCTACTCTAAACCTCACCATTGTTTATCTTTGGGAGATATTACATTTATTTATGTTATTCCTTCACTTCATAACACAGTCTGACACTGTCAAAATTTTTTTGGTCACAAAATTTTTGCACTAACATTAGCACCTATATAAGGAAATATTCCTTATATAGAAAGACATTCCCACAGGTCAGGTATAGCACATATGGATTCCACTAAGGTCACATGACTCAAGTGTTATATTGTCAAGTACATGTACTGAGCACCTGGTAACTCGGCAGTGCCGACTAAACAATGAGTCCAATTCCATGTGCAAGTGACCAATCCACACATATGTCACTTGGTATGTTGGTCTCAGCTCAGCACATTTACCATTCACATTCCCTATTCCTATCCCTCATCTACTCTTCCCCACTCATTATTCACTAATCCCACCCCGTCCACTCCTTATTTCTCAACCCATTCTACTTCAGGATATTTTGCCATTGTTTTATCTTCGGCCATGACCCTATTGTTATATTCAGTCACTCTCTATTATTCTATTCTTGGCCACATTTCTATTATCTTATTTTCATTGTTCTATTCTCATCTACATTCCTTATTCTATTCTGGATCACTGTGGACAATGCTTCTGTTATAATATTGGGACTGAAATACTGAAATACTATCTCAGTCTCTTGGAAAAGAGCTTATATTAGAAGTAGTTAGCTACCTGAAATACTATTTAAAAGAATAGTTAACAATTGTATGAAATATGAGAATAAACATGAACTCATACCTCAGTCTCTTGGAAAAGAGCTGAGGTCACAGAGTCACACAACTGCAAAATACAATGGAAAATTCAAACTCCTATCAAAGGCAGATATCAGAGATAATAATGAATAGAACCCATACCCTCTCTCCAATACCATCAGGTCCTGGTTGCCAGAGATAAGGAGAAGAGATGTTTGAGCTGAATGTCAAATCCTTAATAGCTTCCACATGCTCCACATACCTTATTGTTCTCCATTCCTTATTCCACATCTCGCTTCTTAACCTATATAAGTAGTGAATGTATGTAGATAGTTCTTCACTCTGAATATCAACTTGGTTTACGTCTTTGTCAAGTACACGTACCGAGACCCGTTATTTCAGCAGTGCTGACCGAGCAACCATTCTACGTCTACGTCCAAGTGTCCACGCTGCATGCATATCACTTGGTACATTGGTCTCGTCTCGGCACATCCACCACCCATACGCCCACTCCTCACCTCTCAGTCCATCTCACCTCGGGACTTCCTGTCCTTGTTCTATCCTCGGTCACAGCCCTTGGTTTATATTTTATAGTCGGGCACTTCCTATTGTCCTATCCTTGGCCATGTTTCTATTATCCTATCCTTTATTGTTCTATCCCTGCTTTACATTCCTTCATTCTAATTTTACTCATTGTGGACAATAGCCATATGCTCTGCATACCTTATTGTTCCACATTCATTATTCCACATGTCACTTCTTAACCTATATAAGTAGGACATGCATGTACATATTTCCTCATTCTGGGTATCGACTAGGCTTAGGCCCTTCTACCTTCTTCCTCTCTGTTAAGTCCTCGATTCAGGCCAGCATCACCAGCATCCTGTCAGGCACCAGACATACTGACAGGCCTTGGGAAAGCCGAAAGGGGTCGGATGGGTAAAGGCCAAGTCCTGCAGGCTAGAAGTAGTGGCATGGCTTCAACGTGCTCATGCG